>JASAOP010002714.1:0-60091 GCA_030849055.1 Crithidia thermophila
CAGGTCAGCTGATGCACCACGACTACTTCTGCTTGCAAAAAAAGAGATTTGCAAAAACACTACTTTCGTGAGAAAGCACAAATAAATGGAACAGAAGAGGGAGAATTAAGTTTTCTTTTACCTCAGCAGCATTGACGATGTAAACACACGCCACAAAGCGGCCTACGTTTGTCCTGACAGTTTTATCGATACTCTACGATTCTTTATAATTAATTTCATCGTCTATTGCGCCGCATCAATTCTTTGTAAACTCAAACCACTTTTCTTTTAATTTTGATTTTTTTTTAGTAGCAGTTTAACTCAACAAAACTAGGAAAGGCAATTGAAAAAAAAAAAAACAGGTTTGTATAGAAGCAATTCGGAATGCGTGCAAGGCAACAGTATCAGAGCCGATACGTCCGATCGAAAATGAAAAGATAAAGATATAAAAGAAAAAGACACGCGTTTTGCAAACAAACGAGTCTAGTCAATTGTGATAAACAAGGAGGGGCATGCGAGCTCCGCTTCACACACTCACACTTTACAGTAAACCAGCACGGCCCACGTTTGTCTTCGAACAGCCGTTAGACAAACAATCGAAACGCCAAAATACGCAAGTCATACACCCCTCTGCTCACTCAACTCCCTCTCTCTCTCGCCCTTTCGTTTCGTGCATCAGGCTTGTTTTGTTTGCTTGTCGTACTCCGTCATGAGCTTTGCCATCGTCGCCGTCTTGAAGTGAATGCTCGAGGCCACCTTCAGCAGCTCCTCCGGTCGCTTTGCCTCTTGAATCACTTTGAGCGCGAGCAGCAGCTCCGTCTCAGAGCGCAACCGCAACAGCTTCTTCTCCTCAATCTTCATCAGCGCCAGAGCAACGCGGCACACAGGCTTCCACCCCTCGCACAGGAACATGTCCCAGATGCGCGAGACAAGCCCGAAGTTGAAGTAGTACGTGAACACCGTCATGAACCAGTGCACCGAGTAGAAGGACGGCTGGATCTGGTACTTGTCGTGCAGGTGCTTGTAGAGGGACGGCAGCTTTTTCTTCATGAGACCCTCGAACACAAAAAAGATGCGCTGCAGCTCCGGGAAGCCAGGCGAGAAGACGGCGGCCATCTTGTACTTCTTGCCCTCCATGAGCGCCACGAAAGCCCAGAAGGCATCCTCCTCTTCCTCGATCTGCAGAATTAGCGTTGCGGCGAGGAAGCCCATGCCCTGGCAGTAACCCACCGTCGTGTTGTGGTTTGCGTAGGCCCGCAGGATGTTGCGCAGCATCTGCTGCCCTGGGCCCTTCGCGCCGCCCTCGAAGAGGCGATGGGTGGGGAAGGTGCGGTCCAGATCGCGGTCAATTACCCCTGCCAAATCTGCCGACGCCATCTCCTGACTCCGCAACCGTGCGTACAGGCCCGGGTAACGCTCCTTAATCCCCCAGCACTGCAGCAGCCGCTGCCATACCACACCACGCTTTGGCTGCGGGATGCCGCGGCGGCACAGCTGCTTCACCTTGCCGCGGTCGGCTGTCTTCCAATGGCTTGTGAAGTAGGACCAACTCTGCAGGTCGTGCTCGCTGTACTCGTGGCGGTGCCGCGCAAAGTCCTCCGCCGCCTTCTCCTCCGCCGTCACGCTGAAGCCGTACATGTCGTAGCACTGGTACCGGGCCCGCCGCTGCGACACAGGCGACGGGGACTGCGCGAAGCTGGTTGACGTGCCACGCGTCGATGTCGGCTTGGTGCCGCTCTGCTCCCCATTCGACTTTTTGGAGCGGGTGCTCTGCTGTGGGGTGGTGTTGTTGGTGGTCGTCGTCGCGGTGGTGGAAGTGGTGGGCTGGTCCGTTTCGACGGGAGCATTAGGGTCGTCGTACTCGGCGATTCGGTTGCGGCGGCCTGTCGTGGAGAAGATTGGCGCCATCGCCGCCCCGTCGTGCAGCTCTACTTCCTCCGCGTGTGGGTGGATGAGGATGTTGCCCCGCACGGTGGTCGTGCTCATCGCCGTCGTGGTCGCCATGGCGCACAACTACTAAAATGAGGAAAGAGAAAAAAAAAAAAAAAGAATTGAAGAAAACACAACGCAAGATGACGATGATGCAGGAAAAAAAAAAAACAAATAAAGATACAAAGCAGTTTTGATTTGAGGTACGCTGTTGCAAGAACGAGAGAAGACCTTTTGTTGTTGTTGTTATTTTGTATTCGTTCGGTACAAATTCGTTTTTGAGTGTATGGGTTTTTCCCTCTTTTTTTTTGGACACTACGATGCAGGAGAAAGACAAAAAGTCGGTGGGAAGACAATTGCGTCTTTGGTCAACCTCGTGATCGCCTTTGTGAAGGCTGTGAGCACAAAGTCAAAGAAAAAGGCGAGTTTCCGATACTGCGGAGCGGACGTTCGTGGATCATATGACGATGAAAAGAAAGGGAGATGAAGTGAAGTGGGCAGACATGTTAACGAGACGCCAGCCTGCATTGCCTTCGCATGTGCGGCTGCCATACTCTCTGCAGGCCAGGCAGTTGCTGTAAAAGCGAGAAGAACCCGCACACCCATCAAATCGATGGCCTTTCTTATTTCGAGAGACATCTCCAAAACAACAGGTTAGGTATTACACGATGCAATCGCGCCTCAAAACAACACAGATCGCTTCAGAAACAGTTTTATGTAATTATTGCGAGGTTGTTTTTATCGAAATATTGAAGCACAGCGGTGTGTCTGTGTATGTGTGAAGGTTTAACTACGGCGCAGCGTTGAAGAAGCGCAGTGCGAAAAGCGTCAGCATAGCGGAATGGAAGAAAACTCCCGTCTTCCCTGCGAGGACGAGTCTTGCTGCGGAAGAAATGCGTGGCCAGCTGCGGATTTTTTTTTTTTGACGTTTCGCTCGCCTCACACTCACAGCACTTTTGCTGCCTCGGCGTGCTCCTTGACGTAGCTGCACCACCGGAGCGTGGCTGCGATGTCCACCTCCCACGGCTGCACCGCCTCCCACTTCCACTCCGACACATCCGTCTTCGCCAGCCACACCGCCTCCTCCGGCGCGGTAAGGCGGTACGTGCGGGAGAGCACCAGATACGCCGAGTCCCTCACCAGCGACGTGGCGCGACCAAAGAGGCTCCGCAGCAGCCACTGGCCCACCGTAACCGGCTCTTCTTCCTCCTCTTCTTCTCCTTCTCCCTGTGCAGCAGATGTGCTGTCTGGCGTTAATTTGTGTGCCAGAGTGACCGCCTTCACTGTCAGGTGGCGCAGGTCTTCCATGTCCACCACGGAGACCCGCATCGGCTGAAAGGGCGGAGCAGCGAGGGCCACGGCGGCACCGGCGTGCGTCTCTGCCTTGTTCGCGGTCTGCACATCCTCCACCCCAGCCTCCCGCTCCTCGCGCGACAGTGTTGGCGGGGGTGCGTAGTCGCACAGCGTGTGCAGCAGCTTCGAGTACCCGGCATTCATCGTCAGCAGCCGCGTCCACTGCGCGGCCGGCAGACACTTAATGCGCGCCTGGGTCACCCACTGCAGCAGCGGAATGCGCGAGGCCTCGTGGACGCGCAGGAGCGACGGGGCATCGCAGTAGGAGAGAACGCGACGCACCACCGGGAAGGGGAGAGAACGCAACGGAAGCCGCGCACTCTTCTCGCAGCTGTCCTGCGGTGCCTCTGTCGGATGCGCTGCGGATGCGGCTTCCTCTGTGAACGGCACTGCGACAGTTTGCTGCGGTGGTGTCAGAACTGGCTGGACGGGCGTGAAGGGCTTCTCCTCCTCGGTTGCCTCTAACCTTGGCAGGACTTCTTCAGATCTCAGCGCAACGTCACGAAGCGCACGCACGCGGTCGACATTCATCACCGGCCGCATCGAAAAGGGCCGCGGTGGTTCCAGCGGCACAGACAGCGCGGCAGGAAAAGCATCCTTTGCGGTGTTTGTCGTCGACAGCGGCTGCGACGACGGTGGCGGCGTTGGTGGTGGCGGTGGCCCAGTGAGGGAAGACGCAAAAGAGACCGTTGGCGTTCTTCGACTGGCTTCCGCGGACGGCGCCACCACGGCAGCCGCCGTCGCTTCTTCCTCCGCCAGCAGCTGATCGCACAACTCGACGCAGCGCGCCTTGTTGCCCTTCACGTAGGCCACCAACGCCTCCGACCAGATGCCCACCCAGCTGCCCGTCTCCTGCAGCGCCGCGCACAGCTGCGTCACCTCATCATCCCCCTTCTCCACCCCGTCGTCATTGCTGCCACCATGATCAGCAGCAGGGGCCGCAGCGGGGGCCTTCACGGCGAGGCACTGCATGATGCGGGCCCACAACAGGTACTCGCGCAGCGCCGCTGACTTGTTCAGCAGCACGACTACCGCAGCGTCGTACGGCTCCGCCAGCAGCTCCAGTGCGTGGACGCCGTTGGTGGTGATCTGCGCCGCGTAGGAGCAGCCGCCCGCGCAGTGCAACCACAGCGAGCGCAAAATCTCCCGCTGGCCGAAAAGGCAGCCCATGTGCGCCACCTTCAGCCACATCTCCCGCGACGGCTGCGAGGCATCTTCGGTCAGCGCCAGCCGCTCCTCCACCTTGGCGGACAACACGCGGCCCGTGTGCTGCAGCACCACCTCGAGCTCCGCCGGCGTCACCCGCACGCGCGTCTGCGTCAGCGTCAGCCCGTCCGCCAGCGACATCATCTGCAAGAACGACCCTGTGCCAACGGCAGCCGTGAGAAGAGCGAGGGCGCCGCGGCGGCTCACGTCCAGCGTGCTGTAGCAGCGCAACGCTGCCTCTCGTCGGTAGGCCTCCTGCAAGCTTGCCCAGCGACGGTGGCAGCGGTTGCACATCGCGTCGTGTTTGCGGCACATCGCGCAGCGCAGGTGCAGCGGCATGTCCAGCACCGTCGGCAGTCGCGAAGGTGGCGCCGTGGCGGGCGAGTCGGCCAGCGGCGCCTGTGAGCGGAAGAACGGGTGGGCGTCGCTGAAGGCTGCGTGGCGCTCCGCCTTCTGCCGCTTCAGCACCGTTGTGATGGTCGTTGCCCGCATGTAGGTGCTCTCGACGAGGTACGGGCCGCGGGCGCCGCGGGCGAGGAGGGACGACTCCGCATTTGCCTCCGCCGCGGCGACGGCCGGGACGACGGAAGGGACGAGGCGCGCCGACCGCAGCGCGTCGAAGACCGGCGAGCCGATCCGGACACCGCCGCTTTCACCACCAAGGCTGGAGTGTCCTGTCGATGCAGCAGGGCTCTCACTGGCCGCCGCGATTTGGTGTCGCTGGTCGAGGAAGCGCCGGAGCAGCGCCAAGGTCGAGAAAGCAGAGTTGGGGTCTGTGTGCTGCACCGCCGCCTCGTCGCTGGTGCGGTCCAAGAAAGCGGACATCGACGGCGAAAGCGGCAGGAGACGCCGCCCCGCCACGCGCGACGCCGTAGCGGAGGACTCGTCCATCATGCTGAGGCGGGACGTGGTGGAGGTGGTGGGGCTGGCGAAGCTGCTGTGGGTCGGCTCGCGCGAGACCGTAGCGGAGATGGCGGAGTAGTCGGCGGTGCTGGGCTGCGTGCCGCGGTAGAGCGGGGTGGCGTAGCCGTCACCCGCGCCGTCGTCACGATGGCGGTCAGCAGGCGGTGGGCTTTCTGGGAGGAGGTGCACGACGGACTGCGACGGCGCTGGGAAGTCCTCACGACGCGGCGCAGAAGCTTGAAACAGCGCTGCGACGGCGGTATCCTTTTCTGCCACGTCAGCGTCTGCTGCCGGCGTTGCTTCTGATTGTGTGGGAGCTGCGTCATTTGCCGAAGTAGAGGACGTTGCGGCCGGAGCTGTGCCGAAGAGCTCGTCCAGCGTTATGGGGCGTGATGTGGACGACATGGTCTAAAATGCATTAGGTCAACAGCAAACGCAACAGAAAAAAAAAAAGAAGCTATGTTTCCTTGTCCTTTGTTGTCGATTTGAGCTCAGAAGCCCAAGCGTTCTCACTCTTTTACGGTGACGTCGAAAAAAAAGGGCGCAATAGCACTACCACAAAGTTGATTTTGGCAATGAAAACACTGGAAACTATGCGTGGTGGGACAGTCAGAAAACAAGAAGGTGAGAGAAGTACAGAACAAGTGAGTTCGTCGAACAAAAAAATGCAGGAGGTGCCCAATCCGACATTTCGAAACGTGCTTGGAAGTGCAGGGTCGAGAGAAACCCGCAGGTCTCTGCTTCGATGCTCTCCCGAAAGTAGAAGTCCTCGTGCCGCGCGCAACCATGTCAAGCATTCTTCTCCTCTGTTAAAACGAATTCTTCTTCCGCGCAAGACCAGTTCGCTACAAAAAAAAAATATCAGCATACAATAAAAAGCCATTTTTAACACCCCATATAGTTTTCAAACGTTTGACGACGCCATTTTGCATATAAATCTCGTTGTTGTTTTTTTTTTTGTTTTGCAGCCACATAAATTGATGGGCTCTCACTCATCAGACCTTTTTTCGCAATGAGTCGCCTCAAAAATATTGCGAAGACACGATTGCTTTGAAAATTCAAGAGGTGGTGTAAGCAAAAGCAAAAAAAAGCTTGTCGGTCAAATGAAGTAAATAAATAAAATACTTTTTTTAGAGGTCTGTAAATGAAAGTGTGTATGACTCACTACGCTGCAATACGTATGTGTGAGAGGAAATTCTCCACAACAACACCAAAAACAAAAATGAGGAACGGACCACCTCTGCTGACCCAACACCAACAAATTATGAACAACAGAAAACATACAAATACAAATGTACAAATTTGAGATTTGAAAGAAAAAAAAGGTCTGAGCATGTGAGCTTTGAAAACAAACAGAACAATGTGAAGTCACAGCGGATGTCAGCAAGTGTGAAAGTACAAAGAAGGAAAGATGCAGACGCTCGCGGCCATTGTCCTCGCATCTCAATTCAAAACGAGATGAGCCACATTATTTGTTGTCATCTCGCAATAAAATCCACATTTCCATTCTCCCCTTTTTTTTTCCTCGACTACCAGGAGCTCATGCGCAGGTTCTTGTTCACCTCCAGGTCCTCGCGCATGCCGTCCTCCATGCGTCCGGTAATAATGCCGTAGTCGCGCTTGATATTGTCGATTTTGGTCTTGATGACGTTCTTGATCACGCCCTTCGACAGGTGACCCTCGCTCACCAGCCACGGCGCGGTGTGACGCACCATGTTGAACTCCGGGTTCAGGTTCATGATGAAGGACTCCAGCACGAGCACCGCGAAGAGCAGCGAGACGTAGGCCGGGTCCATCTGCACGTTGTTCTTGCGAATGCACTCAAAGATGGACTGCAGAATGTTCGTGACAGCATTCTCATCATTGCGGGACGGGCGGAAGTGCTTGAACAGGTCGGAAAGATCATTCTTGAAAGCGTCCGGGTCGGCATACTTCTGATTATCCGACATGGCGAGCAGGCTGTCGGCGCACTGAATTGGGTTCCACCGCACGAAGGACTCCATTAAGTCGTGCGTCACCTCGCCCTCCTGCGGGGTGAGCTGCTGGCACAGGCCGACGTCGATCATCGTCACCTTCGGCTCGTGCGGGTCGGTCGTGTCGATGAGAATGTTGCCCGGGTGCATGTCGCCGTGAATAAAGTTGTCGCGCAGCAGCATTTTGCACCACGCGTTGAGGCCCTTGTTCGCCAGCACATCGCGGGCGTGGGTCGGCAGCGAGGCAAGGAACTCCGGGTTGGCCGGGTGGCCGTCGCAGAAGGTCTCCACCAGCATGCGCTGAGTCGACATCAGCGGCTCTGGGAAGTCGACGTAGTGCTCGGAGCGGAAGTTCTCGCGGAAGCGCTCGAGGTTCTGCGCCTCAACGCGGAAGTCCAGCTGCGCGGCGAGGTGGCTTGAAAAGGCCAGCGACAGCGACGGCAGCCGGTAGCGGTCGAGGCTGGGGAACATCGTATCCACCCGCTTCGCGAGGTTGTTGAGGATGTTGAAGTCGAGCACGATGGTCTCGATGATGTTCGGGTGCATCACCTTGACCACCACCTTGCGGTTCGAGTTCTTCAGCTTCGCCAGGTGTACCTGCCCAATCGAGCCAGACCCGACCGTCGCCGGCTCGATCGACTCGAAGACGGTGAAGGGGTCGGCGTGGATCTCCTCGCCCAGGATGCGCAGCGTGTCCGCGTACGGGTGAATGTCCACCTCGTTGTAGAGACGCTTGAAGACGCGGCGGAACTCCGGGGCGAAGAGGTCCTCGCGGGTGCAGCTCCACTGCCCGATCTTCACGAAGACGGGACCAGCACGCTGCACGGCAGCCAGCAGCATCTCCAGCCAGCGGTCATACCACTCCTGCTTGAGCGACATGATAAGGTAGAGCGCCGCAACAGGGAGGAAGATGAGCGCCAGCTCCACGATGCGCCAGCACACGGCCACGCGCGACGGACACGCGACGACCTGCCCTTCCAGAATGAGGTTGCCGCTGTCGTCAACGAGCGGCTTCAGAATGCGTGGTGGGGGGCGTGTACGCTTGCGGTACTGCACGTAAATAGAGAGGCCGCCGGCACCAAGCACTGGGAGGCCCACCGCCACCGCCGCCGCCTTCGCGAGGCGTGAGCGCAATAGCCGGATTGCCATGTTTTTTTTTTTTTCCGCGACAACGCTACCAAAAAGTCAACAAGTCACTTTTTTTTGTGTTTTTGTTTTCGCCACAGTGGGATAATGCTGGTTACTAAGCGTTCAGAGAATTGGGAAGAAGAGTGCAAGAGTTGGGTTTGGCTGCTTGAAGGGGTATCGAGGAAGAGGTGACAGATTGCGGCACGGTGGTTCTTAGTCGTTTAAAACCAGCTTTCTTTCTTTAAATTAAATTCAAATTACGAAAAAGTCGTGATAAGTTATGTTCGTGAGGTTGAGTGTGTGTGTGTGTGTGATGATAATGAAAACGACAAGGAAAAAAGGGACGTGCACGGGATAATGCAAATGAGGAGGCTTTGGCGAACGCAGTGGGATATAATTTTTTACTCGTCGATCGCGGAGAAACTGTGAGGTTGTGTATTACAAAAGGAGCAAAATCAAGAGCTTTGTGCAGTCTCTATTATCCTTATATAAATGGGCGGACTGCCTGTATAAAGGCAAAAATGAAAAGAGAGAAAACAAGATAAAATAGAAGCAGTGAGGCGTCAGTGAAAGTGGTAAAGATTAAAAATGCGTCGTCTCGCCGTATGATGTATGAGTAGGGTTCGCAAGAAACGGTGTATACAAAAAAAAAGGTGTCTGTGAGTATATATAGGCTTTGTTGCATCAAGGTTCAAGGTGACATGTTCCACATTAGTAGTGCGACACCCATGCACAACGCACAGTCCGTAACAGCGGCGAGTAGTACGCGTGAACAAAAAGTTAAAAAGGATTGGAAGCAAAGTGAGAATAAAAGATCAAAGTGAAAAGGGGAGACGGGCTTGGGAAAAAGCACTTGAAGCAACTGTCATAAAGAATGTGCAAAAATGTTAACTTCGTCCTAGACAACAAAACCAGAAACCTGATTCGAGTGGGAAAGTGCTTTTTCGACACATTCTTCGCGTTGAAGCTCTGTAGCAGTCGACTTAAACACCTCCATTCTTTGCGTTCAAAAAAGGAACCAGAGTTGCATTCGATAAAACGATAAAAGATGCTGTAAAGTTGAAAACGTTTTAGGAAAGACTAAAAACAATTTTCTCTTCCTCACCACATATTGGATTGCGGACCCACAAAAATCAGAAATGACCGCAATTTTTATTTTTCTTTTCTTGCTTTGGGAAACGTAATAATTACGATTACAGTGAGGAGAGACCCTCGCAGTGCAAAATACACAATCAAATGAAGAAGAAAGATAGGAAACAGGAAACAATAAAACTAATTGAACAAGACAAAACGGGTTTGGTTTTTTTTTTCTCAAAAATGCACCCATATTTTTTTGACATCGCAAATGCCTATTAGACCAACCAACACCCGCAACACCTGCAAAGAAGTGCGCAAGACGCGTCCCGTAACGCTCGTGAAAACGTCTTCGAGCACGGAGATTGAAGCAACGTGAGCAGAAAGCCGAAACAACATGCTCAACGGTCAAGCCACCGTATCTTGCGACAGCATACAGAACAAAGCGAATAAAGAAACAAGACACCAACAACGGGCACGCGAGTACAGGAGAAGTCAAGCATTTGTACGCGTTTGCACCTCTCACACTCACTCGTCATCACCAACAACGCTAAAGTTGATCGACATGAAGAGAAAAAAAAAACTACAAAAATGAAAGGAATATAGTAATGGCGCCGAATACAGAAAGACGCTACGCGTCGTCGACGTTTTTGAAAGATCTCGAGTAAACTTACAACAACGCAAGACAGAAGAAGAAAAAAAAAAGGCTGACCTGAAGGTGCTAGAGAGGCTTTACTAAGCGCAACACTGGAACTTTCAGCCGCAGTGTGTCTTCTATTTGCTATCAGCCCACGTAAAGCCAATGGAGTAAAGAAAAAAAATACAAGGCTGTACTGGTGCACTTCTCAGCCTTTTGAGGTCACAATCAACAATTTCACACTTGAATAGTCAACCAAGGTCTTCAGGCCTCCGTTTCTTCTTTTTTCCCCATTCTTCTTTTGTGTAACTTGGAAAGCTGTTGCGCAGATTAGAGGCTCCAGGTGATTTTCGACATCCACTCCGCCGCCTTCTCCTGATTACCCTGCGCCAGCTCCAAGAACACCTCCAGCGTGCAGTAGGCAAACATGGTGTCGCGCTGCGGCGTGAACTCCGTCGTGCCGGCCGGCGCCGCGTCGTAGATCTTGCGCAGCAGCGACTCCATAATCGCGTGTGCCTGGTTCCACGAACCCGTGAGGATGTGGGATACGGTCAGGTTCACAAAGAGCGACTCGACGCGGCTGCGCTGGGCGGCGTCGACCGGGTCGCTGGCCGTGCCGGTGACGAGAGACGACAGCGAGGCGCGGCGCAGAATCTTCATCGCCCGCTCCGGGTCGTTGAGGTGCACGAGGGCCTCGACGACGTAGATCAGCAGCGTGGCATGCAGATTCGACGGCAGCGGGTGACGCTCGTGCGCGTTCAGCAGTTCCTGTCCGGCCTCGGCGGCCGCCATGTAGTTGCGCCGGCTCAGCTCCAGCGCGATCCAGTAGAGCATGGCGTACTGCAGCAGGGCCTCCTCGTGCGGGAAGGCCTCGACGACGCTGCCAAAGGTGTGGCCCTTCGGCACCAGAAGGAAGAGCGCGTTCTGCACGGCGGCCGTCGCGATCTGCTCGAGCGCGGCCAACTCCGACAAGTCCTTCGCCGCGGCGTCCGCCAGCGGCCCGGCGACGGCGGTGGCGCTCGGCAGCAGCAGAAACTCAAAGTTCGTGCAGATCTTGCCGCTCTGCAGCAGCGCGGCATAGCTGTTCTGGTGGCGCTCGTAGTCGCCGCGGCGCTGGCGGCGGGCCTCCTGCTGCACACACGACACCGCCGCCTCGGCGCAGCGGACCCAGAAGACGGCGGACGACTTCATCGCGTCCTGCACGGTCAGAAACTCGCGCAGCGCGCCGTCGAAGTCCTCGCGCAGCAGCGCGCAGAGGCCGACGTTGTACTGGATCGGGGCGAGGCAGTGGCGGCCGGCCGGGGCCGACGTGGCGGTCGCCTCCGCCTTGGCGAAGCAGAGGCTCGCCACGTTCAGCTTGTCCTCCGTGAGGGAGAAGACGCCTAAGTTGTTAAGGTAGACTGCCTGCTTGGCGGGGTCGTTCTCGCTGTCCTTGAAGCTGTCGTGCAGGGAGCTGGAGTCGGCGAAGGCGGCCGACATCAGCTTCACCAGCTCCGGCTCCGAGTTGAGCTTCTCCATGCACTTGGTCAGCACCCGCTGCACCAGCTCCTCGTCGTTGCGGTTCGCCATCCGCGCGGGCGTCTTGCGCATCGTCTTCGTCAGCGTGTTGAAGAGGCACACGCTGTACACGAGCGTTGGCAGGGCGACATCGTCGGCGTGCTCGAGGATGCGGCGCAGCAGCAGGACGGCCTCGTGTGCCTGCCCGCTGCGCGCGAAGAGGAGGGCCTGGTTGTAGATGGCTGTCTCGTGACCCTCGTACTGCAGCATCAGCCCCGGGGCTTTCAGGTTCGGGTCCTCGCCGCTGCCGTCCGCGTTGGCGCGCAGGGCCGACAGCGCCTGCTCCCCTGTCAGCTGGTGCTGTAGGTAGCGGACAGTGACTAAGTTGTGCTGCACCTTCATGTCGTCCTGCGGCAACGCGCGGAGCACCTTCTCCGCTTCGCTATAATTGCCGGCGTCGAAGGCCGTCTTGGCCTCCGTCAGGCGTGCCTTCAGCGAGTCCGCCATGCTGGTGATCGTCCGTACGTCTACGACTGCTGTGGAAAGGAAAAAATAAAAAATACTGTGTATCACGAAGATGGTACAGCGTTAACTAGCGGAAGTTATAAAAACAAAAAATCGTTTTTAAGCTCTCAGAAAAAAAAACGCAGTGAAAAGCTTGAACCTATACGTTTCTATTTGCAAGAGCAAACAAAAAACGTTAATACTTGACAGTCGAGCGTCTAATTTGTTACTTTTTAGTAAGCTGTTGAATCACCTGTTAGTGCAACCTCTTAATGTGAAGGAAAAAGTGGGTGAGTGTGTGTGTATTTTTCGTGTGAGTGAATGTGCTGCTTTCGCTCCTCTGGCAGAAAAGTCTTTGCGGATAAGATTCGAAAAAAGAGAGGATAAAAGAAACAAAAAAGCAGGTCACACGACTTCTTAGTCTTTCGTTGGCAATGCTTCCTCCCTTCTTCCTTGGTGTTTCAGTAGTTTGTTTCCTGCTTTCAAGCAGTCTGCGATAAACTGAGGAAGTAACCAACTCACGTAACAGCCTGAAAACAGCAACTCGGATGACGATTGACGAAGCGCAGTAGCTGATAAACGAAGAAAAAAAAATCAATTGCGCAAGCACGCAAAAAAGTGTGTGTACGTTGTGTGTCAGAGGAAAGAAAAAGCCAAAAGCGCAAATTGTAGATTCAGCGATGCAAAAGGCGCCAGGCAACTACTGCAGTTCTCGGGTATAGAATACAACAACAAAAACAAAATCTCGCTTAATCGTTGCTTTTCTTCTGCGTGTTGTGTGAGTGATAAAGGGAGAAACACACAGGATCGGTGTTTCAGAAAGCAAGTCTTTCTTTTTTTTTACAAAAACCGGTTGTGTAAATAATGCGCGAGCTGTTCTCTTGTGTTTACTTTTCTCGTCGTTTTTCAATTCTGATCTAGTTGTAATGAACTGAATTACGAAGGAAAACCGATTATTGGAAGGGAGTAGAGGGACAACAAAAAAATTGAGGGAAAAGAGACAGATAGAGTGAAAGGGAAAAAAAGACAGCTGATGCACGGCGCGAGGTCTCCTAAACACCTTAGCACCTATTCTAACGGACAAACACAGACATTTGCAAAGCGAGCAACACGCTTTGGCTTTCATCATTTTCAAAAACGAAAGCAAACTCTTCATCTTTTATATTTGTACTTGAACTTCATCTATTTGAGCACAAGAATTTTTTTTGTAATGAGCAAAAGCCGGATGGAATATGATACACAAAAAAGCTCTTCTACGCACTCACCTACTTTACATACAGGATAGTAACAGCAGCAGCAATCAACCAGCGCAGCATCTAAGGTGACATAATTAAAAGTCATAAACTCTTTTTTTCTTTTCAAAGCAGGACAAAAAAAAAAACTAGCGTGGTCTATTTTTCGAGTGCGAGCATCCGCTTAAACTCCTCACGCGAGATCTGATCATCGCGATCAATGACGTCGCACTCGCGAATCAGTTCCTGCAGCACCTCCTCCGGAATGTCCTCGCCAACCTCCGCCGCGACCCGCTTCAGATCCTCCAGCGTAATGAACTCCGACTTGCCGTCCGTGAAGAGTGGAAAAGCGAGGTCCAGCTCCGCCGTGTTGTCCTCAGCGAAAAACTTCTGCCGCATGATGTCCTCGAACTCGCTCAGCACGAGGTTGCTGGAGACGCCGCCGCGGTCCATCTCGGCGACGAGCTTGCGCACGGCGTCCTTGTCCGGTTCGTAGCCGAGTGCCCGCATCGCAACTTTCAAGTCATTCGGGGTGATGGTGTTGACACCGCTGATGTCGAGCACATGGAAGGCCTCCTCGATGTCCTGCTTCTGCTGCGGCGTCAGATCGCGCGGGAGCCGCTGCCGGTCCTCGGTGGAGTAGGCCGTGTTATTCATCTCTCCCGTATGTTGAATCGATTTGGATTGATGCTGTACTATAAAACTACGAAGTGGAAACGAGCAGAGCGTAGTTTTGTTTGGCTGCTCTTTTTGTTGTTGATAAAAATGTAGGTGGAGAAAACTGTGGTAGAAGAACGTCGGAGAGGAAAAGAAGAATTAAAATGTTTTTGTGAGCATGTAACTTCGGACATTTAAAAACAAACGTTGACAGATCTTTTCTTCAAGCAAAGATGGCTCCTGAAACATTTTTTTTTTGTAATTGATAACGTCTGTGGGGATTTCTTCGTGCAACCTGCTGCAGGGCTACCCACAAAACTCACGCCGCATTCACAAAATCATTGTTTACGCGTAAAACCATCATTTTTTTTTCTCATGTTTGCAATAAAGATCATTGTTTCTGAGTTGTTTTCTCTTCACGACAATTGAAGCACATGGTGAAGGACAAAATAGATAACAAACGCAGTTTTGCTGCTGCGCACAATTTCAAGAGTCAAAAATAAAAAAGTTGAAGCAATGAAATGAAAATATGAATAGCTATACGACAGATTTGAACAGGTGTCTTTTTTTTTTTTTTTGCACGGTCAAAAAAGTCTAGGCGTAGCGGTCGCCAGCGGAAAAGCTGCCACGTGTGTGCAAGGTGATGTGACAAAGAAGGCAATAAAGTAGTAACGTCGTCCAGGTGGGACTGGGAACAGTTTTCACCACAAGGAGTCATACAAATAATTGTCTGTGTCCTGCCAATGCGTGCAGAACGCCAGACAAGCACCAGTTCTTTGCACCAGCTCACCCCGTCTTGTGACACGTAGCGCGCCACAACAGCTCTCTTTCTCTCTCATCGTGCTGCTCTACTCAGAGCACGGAAAGGAAAAAAGCCGTGGCATTGGAGAGACGAAAAAGGGACCTTCAAATCCCTTTCCCTTTTGGCAATAGAGACAGCGCAGATGGGACACCGACAAAAAGAAAAAGAAAAAACCTTTTCCTTTTTTTTCACGTGGTGTGTACTCCCACCTGCTTAGCTGCGTCATCCGCCTCCGCCACACCCGCCGCTGATTGGTGCTTTTGGCAGCGAGTGTATGTTCGCACCACGGCGATTCACCGCCGCAGCCCAGCTGCTACCGCCGTTGCCGTTGCCGTTGTTGCCCGCCGCACCAAGTGCCTGCCCGCGGCCGCGGTTCAGCAACCCACGCAGCGAGTTCATGAAGCCCCCGCCGCCACCTCCTCGCTGGTGGGCGGGACGCTGATGCTCCTCGACCCTCTGCGTCATGGGCTCAAAGGTGAACAGAGTGTTCAAGAAAAGGGAGATGGCGGCCCATATCGCCAGCAGAAAGCCCTTGAGCGTAAAGGGCTTCTTCTCCACCACGCGGCCGTTGTGAATGTAGGCCATCGCGGTCCAGTCTTGTGAGTGCCAGTTTATTGAAAAAAAGGTTGCGGAGCAATGTTAACAAGAAATAGGGGGAAAAGAGACCGATGTAGAATTATGAAGAGAAATAATTTAAAATAAGAGCATTCCCAACCGACACAACGGCTCGAGGAGAAGAAAACGTTGTAGACATTCAGCAGAATGAAGTACTGACGTTTAGGTGCTCACCAGATGGACTGAATAAGTGGGTCTGAAAACCCCACGTTCGGTTGTAAGCAGGCTGCAGAAAGAAACTAGAAGCAACTCAATGTCGCTATTTAAGCCTTGCGGTTCGCTAGAGTTCTTTATTTTTAATTTTTATTTCACTTGCTTGTAAGAAAGATGCAACGTAGAATTGAGGTTGGTGTGTATTGTTCGTGCGCATTTATCAAGCCGCTGCATCAAACAACCTCACAAGAACACATCCTTCTACAATCTTCGCAAAAGCAGCTTTTAAGTAAAGACAGACAAACCACCAAGAGCAGCCCCAGTAAGAGCGCAAGTCTTAATTTAAAATGTTAAAAAGCAAAAGTGAAGCCAGCAAATCACTGTTGTGGAAACATTGAAAAAGTTCTGCCTGCCACAGATAACCGGCGAATAATGATTAAAAAAAATAGCAGTAGTAAGTCAGAAAGAGACAACAGAACACCGGATGAGAACATCCGTAGAAGCGGTGAAGACAAAAGCAGGAAAGGTTCGAGACGCTCACAAAAATAGAAAGTGCGAGAAATAGAGAGAAGAAAGCGAGAAAACAGTTGTCGCAGCGAATTCATCGTTAACCTCACCGCTGCGTGTTTCATCAGACCATGGTTCGACGCAGAGCCGCAGACGGGTCCCCTCTGGCCAGCGACTCCAAGAGTACGCAGGCGCGGCACAAGCGTTGACTCGTCACGTAGCCGCACTTCTCGCACGGCTTCGGTGCCCCGCTCGTTGGCACGGCGTCCTGCGCCTGCACTTCCAAATGCTCCCCGCTGTACACCGTGTCGGCAATGCTACGCGGCCGCAGCGCCTCCAGCTCCTTCACCAGCGTCCGCGCTGTCCCTCGAAACGCTTCCTTGGCGTACGTGCACTCCGTGGTGAAGTAGTCCAGCTTCTTGAAGTGGGCGTAGAGCACGATTTCTTTTTCATAGGCGTACTTGAGCGGCTTCACGCGGGGCAGAATGCCCTCGCCAGCGCTCACGGCACTCGTGCAACGCGACAGCCGTGGCGCGTCCGCGCGCAGGAAGTTCATCAGAATCGTCTCAGCCAAATCATCCGCGTTGTGACCGGTGGCGATCTTGTCCGCCTTGACGAGGGCGGCTCCCTTCTCCAGCGCCTGGCGACGGAAGACGCCGCAGAAGGTGCAGTTGTTGCGCAGCCCCACCACCCGCACAATGTCATCCATTGTCCACCCAAAGATGTCCTGATAGGACAGGATGTGGAGCGGGAGGCCGTAGCAGGCGGAGTTGCGCTTCACCGTCTCGAGGCTGTCGTCGCGGTAGCCGACGATGCCCTCGTCGATGCTGACCAGCTCGATGTGGATGCCGTAGTGGTGGCGCTTGTTGAGGGTGTCGAGCAGGTGGATGAGGACGGTGCTGTCCTTGCCCCCGCTGGCGCCAGAGGCGACGACATCACCAGGGCGAAAGAGCTGCTCGCGGACGATGGTGTCGTGCACCTCGGACTCGAAAAGGTCAAAAAAGCACTCGCGGCAGAGCAGATGCCCATTGCGTGGCCGCTTCAGCGCAGCCCGCTCGCTCTGGCACTTGCTGCAGAGAAACTTGGGTGGCATTGTGGGCAGAAAGCGAAGGCAGAAGCCAGCTCTGCTGCTGAAGAGAATGAAGAAGATGCTGATATAAATATATTAAGACACCGATACAAAGAGAGGAGGGGTGAAGAAAACGACAGATAAACGAGGCGAGCGTTGTTGATTAACCGCCTTTGTTTTATGCTGAAGGGATTGACACGACACTTCCGTTTAGAATTTTCAAGCGGATCGAGATTCTTCCCACGAAGAGCAAAACTCTGTGCTTCGAGTTTATATTTCTGCCCTGCTTTCTTACCCAAAAAGTAAGAAGAGGTGTTTCACGTCCTATGTTAAGGCAACCTTTCTTCGCATTTTCCATTAAGTTTATTTGTTTTCTGGATGACAGGAGCCACGTATGGCTTTTACAGTACGAAAAAACAAGAATTCTAGTAAAGACGTTGTGTGCTTCAATTTGGTCACCTCCACGGTGAATGCTGAATGACCACCGTGGGCTTGGCGTGCAGCATGGACACCACACGGTCCTCTATGGACATGCGAGGTGCTGACGAGAGGTGGCGCTTTTGTTGCACGTCCATCGTGTACGACGAAAACTGCGGCGCCGCAGCGAAAAGAGAGCCGCCTGCCGACGACACCGGCCTCGAGACCCACTCCGCACCGCTCACAGTAGGAGCTGCACTCGTCGTCGTAGTACTGGCTGACGGGAGGTGTGCAAACGCGGCGCGGGGGATGTGCTGTGCGAGGCCAAGCACAGAAGGGTGCTGGCCTCCACTCAGAGTGTGGTTCAGCAGCGTTGACGTGGAAGCGGAGAAGACCGGTGCGTCCTGGTGAATGAACGAGGCGATATCGGAGTAGTAGGCGCTCTCTTCATCAGCCGCCGCCGCACGCTGGATGGAAATTGCCGGGGAGGATGTGTTCATACCGGCAGGGGAAGAATTTGAAGGAGCGGGCGTGGGTGCTGCAGAAAGTGAGGCTGGATGCGCGTCGGCGTTGCTCTGATCCGCTGGAAGCGACCCGTTGCCGTTCGATGTGGTGATGGTGGTGCTCCCCGTTAAAGCTGCCGATGGCGCTGCCAAGGCAGGAGACGGCTGCGGTGATTGTTGCAGAGAAGCGCTCTCCCCAAACTTGAGCTCTTGGCGAGGAGCAGGCAGCAACTGCTGCGGCAGTTGCGGAGTTAACTGACGATCCTGCAGCGCGGTCGCCTCTGACACGTGTGCCCACAGTGCGGCGACGGACTCTGTGAGCGCGATCTTTTCCCGCTGCCACTGACGGACGTGTTGTTGCAGTGCAAGCTTCATCTCCGCTGCCTGATCGATGGAGCGCCGCGCCACGCCGTTGCACGCGCTTTGCTGCGTCGCCACCTGGCGGTTCAAGTCGGCGTGGGCGATCAGCAGCGCGTTGTACTGCTCCTGCTGTTTTCCGACAAGCTGCTGAAGGTGCTGAACCGACTTGGTCAGCTGCGCCACCGTCTGCGCCAGCTCGGCAGACTTGGTGTCAGGCAGGCTTGTCGGCGAGCCTCTGTCGTGTTGGGTGCTGGACGTCGCGGTAAAAGTGGTGGATGAGCCTGGCAAGAGGTTCGCAGCGGCCCCATCATTCAAGCTGGCGTCACTGCCACGGAGGCGGATGGCAAAGCTGCTGTGCTGCACGGGGGGTCGCTGCGATAAGGTCACAGAGTCGGCTGACGTTGTCTCGCGTTGACTTGCGCCGCTACCTTTTCCCTTCGTCGGCTCGGCAGACGGCTTTGCGTGAGTCTGCTCGCTTCTTGCACTGCGCGAGCGGCTGCGGGTGGAGGCGCTGAGGGTCTTGATGCCTTCCCGCCAAGGTCTCAGACGGGACGGCACCGCATTTCCCATCCTGGCATCCTCGTTCTCCTCCCCCGCTGACCTCACCGCAGGGGTGAACGACGGAACTGGCTGGCCTGATGTGGACCGCCGCGACGAGGTGGCGGACGACAGGGACGGGCACACCGGCTCCCACCCCGCCTCACACGATCGCGCCGCGTTGCCTCTTGTGCTGCGATCTGCGCTGCCTTCGTCATTCAAGGACACGCGGACGGCCGCTGGTGGTGGTGCGGCGGCGAGCGGAGAGGAGGTGCCCGTCAGCCCGCTTGGCGCGTCGTACGACGGTGACGGCCGCCGCTGTGCCTCCTCTCCGATTTGTTCGTGCGAGGACGAGGCTGACGTCGGCAAGGGCGACGGTGCAACGTCGATTGTGAGGGAGGTGCCGCTGGGGTACATCAACTCCCGCACGGTGGCGGCGTCCCGCTGATTGGGCGAGGCGGCGAAGAAGCTCCCCTCTCCTCTTCTGTTGCTGCTGTTGCTCTTGGCGCGTGTCAGCTGGCTCAGCTTGTTGAGCTGGTTGTAGAACTCCAGCCCGCTCACAGGCTTCGACTTTGCAGGGCTGGGCGATGGCGAAGTCCGATGCCGGGATTGCGATTTTTGGAGGGGCGAGCGGCCTTCGCAGCAGGAGAAGTGGCTCTTCATCTCATCGAACCGCATCGCCTCCCCACAGTACGGGCACACCGTCAGCGTACTCATCTAAATTTAGAAAAAAATTGAATCTAGTGTGGAAAATAGAGATAAAGCTGTTTCCGCTTGAAAACAACGTTGCAGCTTTCTAAACAAAGAGAATGAAGAATGTAGCAGATCAATTATGAAATGTGTGAGAACACACCACGAGAAGGATGTGAGGCAGAAAAAAATGTTTCCTGCCTTTGAAGTAATTCTAGCAACTTTGTGGTAGCTTGTGATTTTTAGAGGGCTGATGGCGTCAGCAACAACGACACCAACACAATTTCCCTTAAGCACATTCAGCGCTGTTAACAACACCAAATAAGCAAATGCCCTTCGAAAAAATTGGAAAAAAAAGAGAGAGAGAGATATAGAGTTAGGCGTTAAAGCACAGCGTTTAGGATAGTCAGCAAAATAACGAAGCGTCTTGTACTTCCATTTTTTATTTATAAGCCCAGAAGCAGAGCATGTGCGACTCCTCACAAAAACACTCTCGTTCTGAAGGTCGCAAAAAAAAAAAATGAAGCAAAAACGTTGGCAAAACAAAGATGAGTCATTGTTCTACTTTCTGTTTTCAATGTTTTGTCTCAGTTCATCCTCCTGGAGTTAACCTGCTGAGAGCTTTTAAGTTTCAGCGCTCCGCAGTTCAAACGCCGCACCGTAAAAAAAAAAAAATCTTCCAGAGATATCCTTTGTTTAGCTTCGCTTTTCCTGGGCAGGAACGCAACACGCACGCGTGCGCAGTATTCGTAAACTTTCAATAGCAACAAGTCAATGTGTAAAAAAAAAATGAAAGATAGGCAGAAATACACACGTGAAAAAAAGAAGTGGCAGAAAGTGCAGCTGTCTAATTGGGCCTTGTTGTCGTGAACTATCGATTGCCCAAAAATCTATTCTGTCGTTGAAAGAGACGCTTTTCCCTTCATCGCTTCGCCCTTGTAAACGACAGACGACCCCGCAAAGAAATGGACCTTTTTTCTTTTGTTCCTCACTTCTGCGCGGTGGTCGGGCGTGCCTTCGTGGAGGCCTTCTTTGCAGCAGACGCGGTGCGTGGCGCCTCCTTTCCTGGTCGACCCGTCTTGGAGGATGAAGGAGACCGGCCCAGCGCCGAGGTGCCGCGAGCGACCTCCTCCAGCGGCGCACGCTGGGCGGCGGCGGTGTGCGCATGCGTCTCGCGCAGCGGCGCCAGCTTCGCCTTCGCCATGACCTTCTCCGACCCGGCAGGACCGAGAAACGCCGTCGCCGTCGGCTCCTCTGCGGCTGTCGAGGTGGTCGCGTGGACGGCAGACACGCCGCGCTTCGCGTTGTGGCGGCGGCGGCGGCCCAGCGGTGCCACATCCTTCATCGGTGACAGCTGCCCATGCCGCTGTGCCTCCCTCACGTCCGTCGTCTCCACAGAACTGTTCAGCAGCGGGGCCGGTCGCGCTCTGCCCTTCCCGGTGCCGTCCGCGGCGGTGGTCGGCTGACCGGAGAAAGGGGAGGGCACGCGTGGCGCAAACGGCGAGCGCGAGGCGGAGCGACTGCGCAGCTCCAACAGCTGTAGGGCGTGGTTGACAGCACCGCTCGCAGTGTTGGTATTGGTGGTGGTGTGCTGCCGGGTCGGCGGATGCACGCGCAGCGCGTTGCCGCGGTGCCCCCGACGGTTCGCCGGGGGCGGCGAAGAGGAGCCAATCCGGTCGTTCGAAACCTCCTCAGGAGGTGCGGCACTCGCTACTCGCCCGCTTGTCTGTCCCTCGCCGTTGCCGTGCGTGGCCGCTGACGAGCCCGTGTTGGACAGGTGAGGAGAGGCGACGCGCTTGCTTTTGCTGGCCAGCGGCTGCGCGGTCGGAGGGCGCTGTCGCGTGGTGGACTGCGGCTTGGTCGGTGGGGCATCCAGGTGCCGCTCTGCTGCGGACTCGGTGACGGTGGTGTGCAGCACCGGCGACTTCCCCAGGCGCCACCCACGCGCCGACGCAACCGGCTGCGGTGAGTTCCGCGCACACGGCTGGAAACGGTCGCCGCTGCAGCTGCCAGCACCGGCGGCGGTGGTCGCAGCGGAGGTGCCGGCGTCGTCGGTGCGCGCCGACCGCGCTCGCTGCTGCGCCACACCGCTGCCGCCGCCGCCGTCGCGTGTGGCGGGGCCGGCCGCCGACCCGAGGGGGAGGACGTCCTCGATGGGGGAGAAGACGGTGGTCTGAATGCCCGCCGTGGACGGGCGTTCGCGGCGTGGCGGGTTGCGCCGCGTTGGCTGCAGGTGGGCCGGGGCAGCGGTGTGCTCACGCTTCAGCTTCGCAACGGTGGCGCTTTCCCGCTCCTCCTCATCCTCTGCGAGATCTTGTCCCGGGTGTCCGTCGTGCTCGTCGAGGACCTCCACCTCGATCGAGTCGTCGGAGACGATGTCCGTCGTCATGGTCGAGTGCAGCAGCGGGCCGCAGCCGGAGCGCTGTGTGCGGGCCAGCGGGGAGGTCGGGTGGTCGCCGCCCCCACCCCCGCCGCCAAACCCGCGCAGGGGCGTCGACGCGTCCGTCGGCGTCGGCGAGCGTGCGTTGACGTCGCTGGCCCAGTTGTGCTTGTCCTCCCGCGGCGGGCCGAAGGCGGTCACCATGCCGCTCGCGTCGCGGTCGTCCACTCTGTCCTCGGCGTGGCTCAGGGTGAGGGACACGTTCACGCCGGTCGTGTCCAGCGTCATGGAGGGAAAGGCAGCGCGCGACGGCGACGAGGACGGGGACGGCGTCGTGTAGAAGGGCACCACCACCGTCTCCCATAAATAGCGGAAGAGTGCGGCTTCGCCGTCTGCGCGGTGGGCCGCCCACCACGCCTCCGTGTAGTGCGCCTCCTCCCCAGCGGACGTGGCCAACTGCCCACCGCGCAGAGGGGAGACGGACGCTCCCACCGCGCTGTCGTCCAGCACCAGCACCTCCTCGTCCATCGGCACGGGTTCCTTCTTTTCCGCGAGGGCGGTGTGACGGCTCTTCTTGGACTTGCGTGGCGGTCGGTGTGGGCTCGTGGCAGCCGCAGCCGCATCAGCAGCAGCAGCGGCTTCTGACGTGCGTGGCGGCGCTGCTGCTGGTGTGACGGCGGTGCCCTGAAGGTACAGGCTGTCCACCGCCACCATCTCTCTAAACTCGGCGACCTCGCTATTCAGCACCTCCTCGCGCACCTCCGCACCGCCACGAACAGGTCGGTACGGGTTCCACTGCGTGCGTGGACCTTGCAGTGCCGCGCGCAACGATGCCTCGTTGTGTGTTGCGCACCACAGCGTCGTCCACAGCTGCTGCAACTCCGCCTCCGCCCTCGACTCGATCTCGTGCGAGAAGTCGATGGAGCAGCGCCACTCCTGCGGCACAAGCGAGACGGAGGCGGAGCGCGTCGTCACAGCAGCAGCAGCAGCAGAAGGAACCCCTCCTCCACAGCCGCTGCCCACACTCGTGTAGTTACGATTATTAAGATTGTTGGCGGTGCGATGATGACTCACCGGTGCCTCGTCCGCCGTCCAGGACGTCGAGGTGTCCCACCAAAAAGGTGCGGGTGGAGGCTGGGGTGGCACCGTGCCCCCACCACGTGCGGTCGTGGACGACGACGCCGCCGTCGCCGCCACCGTCGCTGTTGAACTTTGCCCAGCAGCGATGGTCGTGTTGTGGCTCAGGTTGGCTGCCGGGGAGGAGGCGGAGGCGGTGTCACTGCTGAGGGCAATGGAGGACGAAGAAGATGAAGAGGAGGCACGTGAAGACGTCAACGACGAAGCGGCGGAGAGGCGGTGCTCGGCGGGAGGGCAGCGCAGGGGTGCGCCGTGCGGCACCGACGACGGCGGGTACCGTCCCGAGTAGTCCACCGTGTGCTCGCCTGGCAGCCGCTTCGACGAGGTAGAAGGCCGACTGCGACCCGTACGCGCAGGGGCAGCGGCGGCCGTCGAGTGGGGTGGCAACTTATCGCTTTCATGCATTCAGTTTATATATCAAGGAGAAAAGAACACACGAGTTACTAGGGTAGAACAGCGACAATCGTGTCAAAGGATAACGTGAAAGCTCGTGGAACCGACTGCAGCAAATTTTTGCATTCCTAGCGGGGAAAAGAGTGATTGTATAGAAGACACACGCAGAAATCTCGTTGAGTGGTCTTTTGAAGTATTTGGAGTGGAAGCAAACGAACCGAGAGAGATACCACAATTCTTGTTTTTAGATTCAAGTTCTCGGGAAGAGAGAACAAAAGCTGTGGAATAGGATGTTTTTTTTTTTTTTGCTGAGAAGCGACATTGACAACATGAGAATGGGAACAAGGAAGGAAAAGGACGTGGAAAGCACAGGTGCGGTCACAGACACAAAACAGGGATATATTTCAGAGCTTCTCTTTGTTGAATGCAACTGCTCTGGTGGCATCGTTGCGCAAAGCCCTAGGCAGCAGCTACGAGCCGCCACTTTTAGTTCTTTTAGAGTTACTTGACAACATAGAAGCAACAGTGCCCGTGAGAGAGAGTTGCTTTGCACAGGCAAAAAAAAAAAAAAGCGACACCTACTGATATTTGCTTTCCAGCAGCGGGGGTTACTTGGCCAGCGACAGGTATACCTGCTCAATCGACAGCGACGCACACGAACGTAATAATTAATAGTTGATTTACTTTCATGTGTGCGAGAACAATACAACAAGCAGTGTATGAGCAATTACTGTTGCTTTGTCCAACGCTGAAAGAGGAACATCACCACGAGTAAGCGTACAGATGCGCGCTCCATAGCAGCACACAACGTCACTTACACCTCACAGAAACAGAGTAGGCGCAGCGATGGAAACAGGAATAGAAAGCGGCGGGTAAGGCGTGCCGGCAAAACAGAAAACAGAAAGAAATTGTAATGATACAGGAAACAATGGTGCAGTGGGTTGACATGAACAAGAAAACGACGAACTTGCAGGTGAATATGAAAACCACGCAAGTGAGTACTGTCGACGATGTGAGAATTTTTGTACGCTACGCTGCTCTCCTCCACAGTTACAAAAAAAGAAAGGGAAAGCATTTCACAAAACGCAAAAAAAAAAAAGTCAAAACGATAGAGAAACGTAAAAAAGCAGGAGATTCAACGACGCTTCGGAAGTGGCTTCACTTGAGTCGCGACGCAAGCGACTTCTTCTGCTTCTGCACTCCCTGCTGCTGCTCTTTCCACAATCGCGCAATCGTCAGCACACGCTTGTTGTACTTTTCCGTCTGACGCTGGTAGGGTGACAGTTTCCGCAACTTCTTTCCGCGTCGCTTAGAGGGTTGGTTTCGTGTGCTCCGTGGAATCGATCGCGAAGGCGACGCAGCTTTCACACGCTGTGGTGGCGTCGCTTTTTGCGACTTGCTAAGGGGAGATTTCTTCTTGTCGGAAAGCTTCTTTTTCGCAGTGCTGCTCTGCCGCCAAGACGCCGACTTCGATGTGGCGCGCCAGCCGGGACGACGGCTCACGGAACCGCCGTGGCGGTATGCTAGGGTCAACGCAGCAGCTGACAAGGAAGTCATCCCGATTTGTGGAAGTCGACGTCCACATGGGGAGCTAGAGAGGCCGAAGGTCGCGGGACGCACAGTAGCGCTCGCACAGGACAAGGAAGTGGAGGAGGCGAGCCGGGTGAGCGTGCCGCTACTCGCAAGGAAACGTTTTAGAGAAGAGCGAAACATATGCTAGAGAGATGAAAGTCAGATCAACACGAATCTTCTGCTAAATGAGACAGCACCTTGTACCGTGAGGTGCGATCGAGAAGCTATAAAACCACAAGAAGCGGTGAAGATGGACTCACAGAAGCAACCGATGAGAAAAAAAAAAGAGAAGGGAGGAAGGCGTGAAGTGCAAAGTCAATGCTCACGTTAAAAGCTAAAGGTCACTGTGCCTTAACGTCTGCCTGACACACAGACTCGGTGTGTGGAAAAAAAAAGGCATGCGATTGCCTCAACTACCAGCGCTCTACGACTCTAAACGTACACCTTCGTACCTTTGTTTGCTTGCCGTTCCAGCTAGACATCGACCAATCAACAGTAACGGCGCCATCTTGCTCATTTTTTGTTTTGATAGGCGAAGCACAGCGTATAGTAGAAAAGCATATAGACTACTGGACATCAACGCGCTTCAACAACACGGTAAAAAAAAAAAGCAAAATGAAAAACGGATGCACTATATTTTTAAAAGATTTTTGAATTCGCTCTTCTCGTTTTACTATTTGACACGTTGATGTACAGTAGTGCAAAGGAAGGTATAAGAACAACAAAGACAGTGAAAGAAAAAAAAAGTGAACAGCACTAATGGAAAGGCAGAAAGATAGCGGTGGTGGAAATGAGCAAAAAAAAAAAGCAGGAATCGAAGAAATGACAGAAAGAATCCACAAGCAAGGCAACTTGCTCACGAGCTAGTGCAAACGCGCCCACGCGAAAAAAAAAAATATATATATAGCGAGTTTCAATCAAATAGTGATGATCTCGCGTGCACGAAAAAAAAAAACGCGAGGGAAATCTGCACAATAAAGCGCACAGGAAACTAAAAACCGCAGAGACGGCGAGTGGCCTATTTATCACAGAAAAAGAAGTCCAATCGCGAGAAAGGGCACCGACCTGGCGACCATCCCACGCAAGTACACTCGCGCGCACAGCAGCCGCTTCAGGCGCAACGCGTCGCGGTCGTTGGGACACAGCTGCAGCACGTTATTCACGTAGAACAGCCCCTGGTCATTCCGCCGCAGCTTCGTGCAGCCCACCGCGAGGTGGTAGTAGCACTTGGCAAGACGCTCGTCATGCGCGAGTGCCTCGCGGGCCGCCGAGCTGCTCGCCACGGCGGAGGCGCCGGCGGCAGCGGTGCAGACGGAGCTGTCTGTGCCAGGACTCGTGTAGGACGACGTCGACGTGCCGGTCGCGGACGTCGTGGACGGAGTGGACACGGCGCCTCCTCCTCTGGCCGAGTCCTGCGCACGTGTGGACGTCGTCGCCTCTCCAGGCGCCGCTGCCGACGACGACGTACATTGTCGCGTCAGCACCGACGATGCCGCGCCGCCCTCGCGGCCACGCACCAGCGACGGCGGCACCGACCCGCCCTCCTCCTCCGGCGGCGGCGGCGCCGTGGCGTAACTCACCGCCGTCCCGACACGAACAGCACCACTGCGGCTGTCCGCTGACGCATTTGCCGCTCTACCCGCTGAGGACTGTGCCAGGGTGCCGGCGCGGCCTGTGTGGTGGCTGACGTCGAGGTCGACCCACTCCTCGTCCCCCTCCTCCACGCCTCCATCTAGACCTCCCTCATTTGGCTCCTCGGCGACGCTTTCGACGAGGGCGCCGGCGGTGGTGTCCCGCCCGTGTGTCACGGTCGACCACCGCTGACTCCACCGCTCCTTCAGCAGGTACTCCATCAGGTCGATTCCTTCCTTCACCAGGTCCGGAGTCGTGTGCCACAGCAGCGCCACCGCGAGCTCGTAGGCTGTCTCGTCGCCCGTGGTCTCGTCAACGCCGTCGTCGATCTCGAGCCGCAGCCCTTTAATGATCGCGTCGATGTCTTCGATCTGCTCCTCGGAGGGGCTCAGGATGGCCATGTAGTGCGGGTCGTGCGAGCGGAGAATGCGAATCGACTCGAGGAGGCTGCTGGGCTCGCGGCGATCGTCGGTGTCGTCCGCGGCGCGCACAGCCGAAATAGCGGACATGAATGTCTTTAAAGCTTTAGATTGATAAAAGCAACGTGCAATTCAGTATTGTGGGAAGGAGGTTCTGCTTCCTCTTGCATAAAGAGCAGTGCCGTCCAAATAATATCATGTACAGCCCATGGGAAAAAAAAGGAAAGAGAGAAAGAGAGAGGCCTTTTCAAAAAAGAGAATATTGATCCCAGTACCATCAACTACAAAAAGGTGCTTTCTCCAAACAATCTTGGCCGGCGCGACACACATTAAAAAAAAAAAAAACGTTCAGCTGTATTATTAATATTTTTATTCTGCGCGTGAGTCCCTGTTGCGAAAAATTGTATTCGTGAGCGATCAACTGCACAAAAATATAAAAATGCTCACGTGCTCACACCACTGCGAGCTGCGCAGCTGCACATGCTTTTTCGGCACTATTGCGCAAAACACAAAACAAAGCTTTTACAACCGAAGGGCAGAAAATAGTCTTGCACGAGGTTCTAGCAAATTGCATCTTTTTTTTTTCTTAGTGAATACTTATTCCGACTGTCTCTGTTTAAAGTCACTTACCTTGCGACGCGGACAGCTCCGTAAGTCGGTGGTGTGCAAGCGCAGCAGAAGTCAACCGTTCGTTGGCACACATTTTATACTTTCACCCGCCACTTAGCTACAGCGCGGCAAGTGCTCACTGAGGTGCATTGACTATCATTTGTGGGAGGAGTCTCTTCTACCTTTTTTTCCTTCCTTTTAGTTTTGCAGTTCGTGACACAACACCCCTCTTTTCAAGGTTTTTGACCGGTGCTGTTGCTTTTCCTCACGCCACCTTGGAAACCTCCTCCACAACCTTCTTGAGCTCCTCAGAGAAAATCTTCGTGTTCGCCTCGGCACTGGGACCAGTGAACTTGAGCAGGTACGTGTGCGGCCCCTCCGCCGTCGCCACCACCAAGATGAGGTGCTTCGCCTCCGTCTTGGACAGTGAAAACGTGTTCTTCTTGATGGTGGCGTTGAGCGAGTAGCCGCCACGCACGAGCAGGCGGTAGACGTGCTCGCTGGCATCATCCGACTTCGGCTGCGAAATCAGCTTTGCGTCGCCGGTGCCACGCTCCACCCAGCGCCCCGTCTTTCCCTCCTCACCGCTTTCGAAGAGGTACAGCTTCGATGGCGCCGTGGCCAGCACATCACGCGCCGTCTGCTCCACGATCTCGCTGCCAAAGCCGGCCGGGTCCGGCTTTTCGTCCGCGTCGGCGTCCCCGTCCTTCGCCTCCGCCTCGTTATCGTCGGCCGGCTTGCCGTCCTTCGCGTCCTCCTGCATCTTCGACCGCGCCGCCACAAAAGTGTTCACGGCGCTGCCGAAGTTGAAGCCTCCGGCACCAAAGAGCGGCTTCGCGCCTTCCGCCTCCGTCGTGGCCTTCGCAGGCTCCTCCGATGCGGGCTTCAACGGCGCGGCTGTTGAGGTGGATGCGTTGGGCGCAGAGAAGCCAAAGTTGAAGCCGCTGCCGTTGCTGCTCGAACTCTTCGTTGGTGGCGGTGGGGCAGCCCCGAAAGAAAAGGCCATGGGCGGGGCTGCAGTGGGCGGCTTATCGCTGGCGGAGCTCTCCGTCTTGGCGCCGAAGCTGAAGCCGCTGGGGGCACCCGGCGAGGTCGAGGCGGGGGCAGCGCTGCCGAAGCTGAAGCTGGTCGAGGCATTCGCGGGAGAGGACGACGAGGACGCTGTGGTGGTGGTGGCGGTGGGGAAACCGAAGGTCGGCTTCGGGGCATCGGTCTTCGCCGGCGCAGCACCGAAGCTGAAGGACGTGGAGCCGGAGGACGAGGAGCCGCCAGTGCCAAAGCCGAAGCCGAACGCTGGCTTTGCCGGAGCCGCCTCGGCCGGCGCACCGGCGACGTTTTTGAAGAAGCCCGTGGCACCACCACTGGAGGTTGCGGTGCTGCTGCTCTCTGGGCGGCGCACCTTCACCACGCGCCGCGTCGCCATCTCCGACTCGTCGGCGATCTGCGGCGTCGTCACGAATTCGTCATCGGCGTTGTCCTCGCCGTCGTTGTCGCGCGTAAGCTGGCTGTCCGCCATGCGCTTCTTGCTGGCCATCTCGCTCATTGTTGTAGAAGTGCGTGACGCTGCCCAAAGTTTTTGTGATGTTGGTTGTTTTTTGGGGGAGAGAGATAGAGTGAGAGAAAGCACACAAAACGCAAATGTGTCTTAATAAAAACGTAGGACGACTGCTGCTTACTGTGAGAGAAGGAGATTGAAAAGTAAAGGACTTGGTGGAAATCAAAGGCTGAATACAAACAAAAAATTGTAAATCGTTGGTGTGAAGATTGTTAAAGAGGAAGATAGGAGGAGTGTAAACCGAGGAGTAAAAGATGGAGGGAGATTGCGCTCAAGGAGCACATTGTTTGTTGCATTTTCTAGCGGCGAGCACGCTCGCAAAAAACTGGCCTCTATCAGCATTCTAGTGTGAGAGGATAACAACCCATTTCAGAAGTTCATGACTGTTTGCGCAAGCTTGCTCAGAATAAGAAGGTGGCGGTAGCAGATCACAAGGGGATAGAGCGTTAACATTTTAGTGGATACATTCCTGAGGATTACTGGACACCTCCATCGTTGCCCTCGCGTATTCTATTTTCTCTTCTCACCTCTCTCTCTCCATCTTGATTCCCACAGTGACTTAGTCATCAATCTCGAGTAGCGCCTGTATAGCAAAACCACGCCTTTTGCTGAAAAAATCTCAAAGAAGTTATCGCAAGTTTTTGTCTCGTTAGTATTATTCTCGTTAGTTTATCATTAGTCTAGTTTTTTAGTTTTAATTTTCTATAGCGTTAGTAGTTACTTTGTAAAAAATCCACCCGTGAGAAAATGAGCTTCATTCCTTTCTCAGGGAAGTCGCGTTACGTCACCTTTGACTTCTTCAAAGCAGCGAAGGAGGAAGTGCAGTATGACGTCTGCCTCCGCGGCCGGGACGAGGCTAGTCAGGAGGACCGTCAGCTCCACTGCCGCCGGGCAGTATCGACGAGGTGGCAGGCGGGGCGCCCATGCCAGCGTAAAGATAAGCATAATTGGTGTTGCGTATCATACTCTGTAAGACGACGGGATCGTCGATACGTAAACCCGTCACCGTGAAGGGGAACTCACCCCAGCTTTTCTCCCCGACCCCATCGGAATAGAGGAGCACCCCATCTCGCCTCACTACCCTGACAGCCAGCTGACGGTCCTCCTGACTAGCCTCGTCTCGGCCGCGGAGGCAGACGTCATACTGTACGCCCTCCTTCGCCGCTTTAAAAAAGTCGAAGGTGACGTACCGCGCTTTCCCTGAGAAAGGAATGAAGCTCATTTTCTCAAGGGTGGATTTTTTACAAAGTAACTACTAACGCTATAGAAAAATAAAACTAAAAAACTAGACCAATGATAAACTAACGAGAATAATACTAACGAGACAAAAACTTGCGATAACTTCTTTGAGATTTTTTCAGCAAAAGGCGTGATTTTGCTAAACAGGCTGTACTCGAGATTGATGACTGAGACACTGTGGGAATCAAGATGGAGAGAGAGAGGCGAGAAGAGAGAGAGAAAATAGAATTGGAAATGCATCCACTAAAATCACTGGGATAACTCTGTTCATCTCAGCCGCCTTAAACCTTCCTTGTTCCTCTTCCTGCCTTCCATTCCCCTCGTGAACTCTCAAGAACACAAACGCACAGAAGCGAGTTTCTTCTGCTTTAAACGTTGAAAGCAATAGGGCCATTTTCACCTTTAAAATGTTTAGTTTTCTCAAGCCTCCGTTTTCCGACGAACAACCCGTTCGGCATTTACTCTTTCTACCTTTTTTTTTAGCTTTCCGATAAGTTGACTTCTAGAGTTAACTATAAAATTTGCTCACGAATCATTGTCCTTTGCTAAGAGCCCCGTTGTAACGTCGTTATAAACACATTCACACACCTACACTCACGCAACCATGCGCTCACACACCCAGTCTTTGAATTCGTGTTTAAAGTTTAGAAAGGACAAAGAACAGTTGAAAAGAAATACAAAGAAAACCAAAAAGAGGTACTGATGGCGAATCGTCTTTGACATAAAAAAGTTACAACGCTGCTTATCAATGATGATGATAATGCATTCGGTTGTCAACGGTTCGATTCGAAAGCTTACTTGTAAGAGTAAGAAGGAAAGGCAAAGAGCAGTGAAACTCAAACCTCTTCGTTTTAGTATTTTAAAAACTGAAAAAAAAAAGAAAATCACTGAATTAAAGTTACGAAGCAATAAGCTCGCAAAAGAAAAAAAGAACGACAACAAGCGGATTCATTTCTCCTGTAACAAAACAGTCAATCACATCTTCGATCAGTGAGCACACGCAGCAAAAAAAAGGGGGAAAATACAACACAACTCTTTCGAGTGAGGTAGGATAAAAAAAAACACAAACTGTTTTCTTTTTTTTTTTCCTCGTCACCACGATCAACTTACTCCGCGTTCGGGCCCATCTGGCCACGGATGCGGTTCTTCAGCGACTCCGGCACCTCGCCCTTGTCCTCCTTGATCGCGTCCACCACCGTCTGCACGTCCTCGGGCTTAAACAGGCCGTAGCAGATGCCGCCGAAACGGCTGTAGATGAGCACGTTGCCGGCGTAGATGTGCCCGCCCACGTGCGCGCACGGGTACACCGTCACGCGCTCCGCGCCGCCCTCGCCCATCGACGCCTTGATGGCGTGGCGGAAAAGGTCGATCAGCACCGACCCGCAGTAGCCGCAGCGCTCGTCGCGGGTGAAGTGGGCGCAGATGAAGATGAAGTACTCGCCGGAGCGGTCCACCGCGAGCTTGCCCTTCGCATTCCACGGCAGCTCGAACGGCTCGGTGACGCCGCTGTACTGCGTAATCGCCACCGCCTTCTTCGCGTCGTCCACCTTGAAGTGGAGGATGGAGTCGTCGGTGTCCTTGTCGAGGTGCGACACGGTGAAGGTCGCCTCGGGGCACTCCTTCTTCACCTGTGCCGCCAGCTCGGTGTAGCCCGGCACGTTCTCCGTCCGCTTGTCCCACTCCGTAGCGGGCATGCGGGAGTTGAGGAAGATGTGCTCCTGCAGCTTCATGCTGCCGAGGATCTTGGACGGAATCGGGCCGCAGCACTCCTTGCGACCGAAGCCGTACTTGAGGGGGTCGAGGCCCTCAATGTCCTGCAGCGTCTGCTGCGTCAGCAGCGGCTTCACCGCCTCGAAGGAGTTCGGGTCGACAGGGGCAACGGTCTCCATTGTTTGGTGTTTCCCTTCCTGTTGAGATGGAGAGAAAGAAATGAGTAGAATTGGGTTGTTGTTGTTGTTTTTTTTTTTTTTTGTAAACGAAAGTAGCCGTTATATATATTGCTTTAAATCGATAGCAAGAAGGGGTTCTTGTTTGTCTGTTTATTTGTGTAAACGCAAGGGAAAATCAACGTGATAAGAAATAGTGACAAATGAAAAGTAAGGCAACAATAAGAGTGTAAGTGTAAGCGATAAAGAACGGAGAAAGCAACAGAAAATCAAAGGTCAAGCTTTCAGCTGCTGCAGCGGCTTGATGTGAAGAGCAACCAGCAAAACAATTGAAGTGTGGAGGCAAAGAAAAAATGAAAGAATGAAAAGAAAGCAGGCAAACAACAAAAACAGAAAACGGAAGACTGTTTAATATGTGACGAACGCAATCCGTGGCAGAAAAGAAAAGAGACGAAGAAAGATGATGAAGACGGGGTTTAAAAGCTACTTAACAAGTGACATAAATTTATGATTTCTCTAATGGGTGCTCGAAACGTCGAACATATAGCGGAAACAGAAAGTTGAAGAAAGCGCGAGAGTGGAGGCAACCGTGCTGCCGCATCACAATTCCTGTAAGGTCCTCCTGGCGGTAGAACACCAAGGAATATCCGCCTCTCAATCAAAACTCATGAAGAAATGGATTTGCTGCCTCAGCCACACTCCGAGCTTCTTTGTCTTCCCATCAAAGTCAAACTGCATAAACATTTTTTTATCAGTGGTTTCTATTTGTGAAGCACATGGAACTGTTCAGAGAACGTCAGCAAAAATTAATGATAAGAAAAACACCACAACAAAACTCTCACCGTTCACGCGACATAGCTGTCGCCCGTCTTTCAAAACGAAATTGAGAAGAAAAAGATCGCGTTTTTCCTGCAATCCGTTAAACCCCACAAGCTTCGTGAGGAACAAGTTACGCAGCATCGACCGCGGCTGTAGGGAAGTCGCTACTCGAGATCGTTGACGCTGCGGCTGTCCGTCATGCTCTTCGCGCTCAGCGGATCCACCACGCGCGGACGCACGAGCATCTTCTTGGGCACGCAGTACGGGAACGCCAGCGCGTTGCACACCGGATTCAGCGACTCCTTGCCTTCCACCGTTGACTCCCAGCTCTTGGCGCGGCGCAGCTTACCAATCTTGGCCAGCGCGACCTGCCGCTGCCGGTGTGCTGAGAGGCGGTCCTGAAACAGCGTAACCACCGGTGGCACGGCAAACTCGAACTCGCGCTCGTTCAGTGAGCCGTCCGTTTGGATGGTGAGCGTCTTGTGCATGCGCGGAAACCGCGACCGCTCAATCGCCAGCTCCTCGCGGTACATGCCACGGTTCTCAATGTGCTGCACGTCGCTGAGGTGCCGGTCCTTGATGAAGCTGCGCAGGACGTACGGCACCTTGTAGTCTACGGGGCGGAGCTTTGGGTGCTGCGGGATAATGCGGCCGAGCGGACGCAGCCCGGCTGAGGGCGGTGCGCTCTTCGTTACGACAGCCCACTTGTTGAGCACCATTGACAAGACACTACCGTGTACTCTCTGCTGAGAAAAAAAAAATATGGTGTTGTTTGACACGGGAAATTTGGCAAGAAGGAGGAAGAAAGAAAGAAATACGAAGTTACCAGGAACAGGCGATTTTTGACGAGCACAACAAAAGCAGAAAAAAATGACTTGAAAAAAAAAAGGGCATCAGTATTGACTCCATTCGAAAAACACAACTAACAGCTTTGTGTTATTTAAGTAGTGTCTCAAGTCGGAGTGGACGCGAAACTACAAGCGATCCAAAGAACCTTTTATTTAACGCCGACAAGCTTGCATAACCCTAAAAATGAGTAGATCAGCATCCATCAGCGGCAAGCATCATCACCAATCCCCAATCAACTAAACACCGCTCCTAGTCGAAACCAGCACCAACAATAGCATTTTCTCTTTTCTTAAATAGGTTGCGAGTCGAAATGTGAACAATCAAGCACCAGAAACACGAAATGCTATGAAACAAAAAAAAAACTCGTAAGTGCGTTTGACCAAACGTCAAACAAAATTTAATTTTACGAGCGTCTCAAGCACGCCACACACTCATACACAAAAAAAAAAAGATCAACTTACGCGGCGAACGACGAGTTTGCAAATCGCTCCAGAGAGCTGCTGTTCAGCTGATAGAATAGAAGGCGCTCATCGGCCATCCAGTGCAGAAGCGGCAGCGACGCAAACGAGGGTGCAGGATGGCCATCGATATCAGCAGAAGCAGCAAACTCCATGACGGTCACAAGGCGCTGCACGTCACCGTCGCAAATGCGGTCCGCAGCGTCGAAGACACCACCCGCCGACGCATCCAGCTGCAACGCCGCTATCGACAGAACGTTGACAGCCGCCACCGTCGTCGAAGGCGACTCGCGGCGCAGCACCTGGCAAGCCGCATCGAGCACCATCAAAAAGGCAAGCCCACACTCCTGCGCTGTCGCATCGCCGAGGGCAACAGGCGCTGTGCTCGCTGTTTCATGCGCTGCGCAAATCACGTCTGCAGCACGTACAGGAAGTACGCGAAGAGGGTAGAGAGCAGCGTCCCACTGCGTCGCACCTGTCGAAAGCGTCGCCCCGCTGCTGCGCCGCTTCGCCAACCGCTTCTCCGCGTCGCGAGCGGCAGTGAACAGTGCCAGCCCCACGCCGCCGCTCGCCGTCGCAACGCACGGGCGGTGCCAGAAGTTCGTCACGTAGTGCACCGCAGCAGCGACCTCGTCGGACTCCATCTCTGACGTGGCGCTGGCGCACGACCACCGCGCCGGCGCCACCTCGACCACGTGATGCAGCGAGGGGCCGGCAGCGGAAGAGTCATCGTTGTTGACCGGTCCGTACGCCGCATTCGGCGGAACCGCCAGCCGCGCGGACGACTTGGTCAGCGTCACGCACTCGTCGACCTCCTGCGGCGTCCCGGCCAGCAGCACTGTTACCCGATGGTGAGCGCCGGTGTCGGTGAGGTGCAGCGACGCCAAAAACTTCAGCCGCTGCTCCAAGGCGATCGTCGTAGCCGAGAGGGCCAGCACCACATCCGCCGGCTGCTCACGCACCTCGCTGGCGAGGTCGGCAGTGGAGGTTTGCGCCAGAGTCGACCCAGTCACCTCCATCACATACGGCAGCGGCGCTGCGTGGGAGCGTAAATCTTGGACATTGCGAGGAGTTTGCGGCGCGTGCACGGAGGCGCAACTGCGCCGCCACCGTCGCAGCGGGGCTGCGTCGAAGACGCTCACAAACGCGCTTCGGGTGGTCGACGCATCCTCCGGTGTTTCGGTCGACAGAACTCTCCGGCACCACCACGACCACACCTGCGGCGTCGTCACGCAGGCGGAGAGCGACGATCGTTGAAGGGCAGTGGCATAAGACGAGGAGTCGAGCGAGGCGGAGAGCAGCGCGGCCCGCTGCTGGCGCGCCACAGACCACCATTGAGTGAGTGACACCGTCAGCAGCCGCACCCACTCCCCGACCCGTCCCACAATCGACGCCTGAGCGAGTTCGGTGGATGGGCTCGCCGCATCCGTTGCGCGCCGCAGCAGCAAGGTCGAAACCTCTGCAGGGAGAAGATGCACACTGAGCAGCACATCGGTGGTGAGCTTGTCAACGTCGTCGGCGAGTGNAGCAGCTGGTGAACGTGACGGATCGTGGCGGCGGCAGGAAAGACGCCGGCGCTGATGCCGCTGAAGGACAGCTGCACCGCGTTCTTGCCCTCCCCATCCAGCCGTAGCGACGGACGTGCGACGAGACGCACCTCATGCGCCGCACACGCCAGCAGCAACTCAGCCGAGAAGTCCCGCAGCAGCACCACCGGCGTTGACACGGCCTCCTTAGCCTGCACCTCCGCCACGTAATGCGAGCCATGCTGCGGACCTTCGTAGAGGCGGCGCAGCAGCCGCTCCTTTGCAGCCTGCGTTGCAACGTGCTCATCAACAGACTCCTCCGCAGAGCCCGCAGTCTTGGTGGAAAGAAAGGCGTAGTCGGCGCAGTCCGCCTGCCCCACATCCACCCGCAGTCGCACCTCGCGTGTCCCCTGCGGCACGGACGGCAGCGACTCGGCGAAGGTGACCGCCTCCTGCAGCGCCTCGACCAGCTCGAGCGTCGTGGAGGCGGGACGAGTCATGCTGACCACCACCGCCGTCTTGCGCAGCCGACACCGCAACACCGGCGGCAGAGGCAGCGGTGGCGGTGGCGCAGAGCGCAGATCCTCCGCCGTGGCAGAAGTCGGGGCCACAGGTGACGCTGTCCCTTCGCTGTCTTCTTTCCATGAAGAGGTGGGCAACGGAGGTGGGGGCTGGTGTTGGGGCGCCACACACACTGGCGTATCGGAAAGCACCTCTGCCTCCGGTGCAGAAGCAGACGTTGCTGCTGCCGAGTCGTGCATCTGCTCCGCCCTTTCCGCGTCTACAACCGGTGGTGCGTCCGTCGGCATGCGCTGGGGTGGTGGCGGGGGAGGCGGCGGCGGTGCGGTGGCGGACGACGCGGTGTCCTGCCCCGCCTTCTCTGGCTCCGCCGCTGGAGAGAAGAGGGTGTCCTCGAGCTCCTCCAGCGTGAAGGCCACCTCCGACGCCGGGCCCTCCAGCGAGGTCTGCAGGTGCGCCGCGGTGAGATCAAAAGACGACGTCCACGACTGCAGCCGCGGCGGGGCGGAGAGCGGGTCAAAACTCGCGGCGGTCGCGGGGAGCGTCGGCGCTGCCTCAGTGCCGGCCACCTCGCGATCCACGCGGCGCGCCTGGCGAGCAGCAGCGGCGGCCTGCTCCGGCGTGGGCGTCGACAGCGGCGGCGCGGTCACCACCGCAGCGGCCGGCGACTGCAGCTCCGACGTCCCCACGCCCTCGCCTGCCAGCTCTTCCGCGGGGGGCGAGGCGTAAAAGAGACGCTTCCGCCTCCCGTCCCGCCGTGTGCTGGTGGAGGCAGCCCCCTGCGCTGTCTCGCCAAGCTGCGAGGCGCGCACGGACAGACGCTGCCGCTGCTGCTCCGCGACGACCTGCTTCTCCAGACTGAAGATCTCCTTCAAAAGGCTATCCGTGTGGCGGGAGCTGTCGCGGCTGCGGCGCGCAGCGGGCCGAGACGCTTCCTTCACCGCGTCTCCAGGAAATACAGTGGAAATGCCATCCTCCGCGTTGTTGGCTGCGGAAGAAGAGGAAGAAGTGGTTTGCCACCGTGAAGGCTCGCACACAGTCGCAGCGGGCAGACACGTACGCTGCGAGACTACGCACCGTGACAATCGCTTCATCAGCAACAGCAGATATCGTAACTGCCGATTGCGTGTCTGTGTGTGTTTTTTTTTTTTTCAACAACGCCTCTTAATCGGGTTTTTTTCTTTCTTTCTTTTTGTGTTGCTCCCGTTGCTGGCTGTGGAGAGCCGCGGTCCCCTCTTGTTTGTTTACGTGTTTGCTTTCAGAAAGGAGATGAGAAACGATTGCGCATGAATGATTGTCGGAAAGAACCAAAGATAAGGAGGGAGCAAAAGTTGAATTTTTTTTTTTTAATGATGAAGTTGGCAGACTTCACGCGCCTTTCACTGCAAAGCACTTTTGCAAGAAAAATGAGAAGCTTAACAGAGAAATCTACGGCGCGAGCTTCGAATGCCAGGCAGAGCTTTGATTCTGATCTTGCATCTCCAAGCGTTACCGCCTAATTGCAAGGCTGTACAGAAGAAGAATGCAAGCGACACCAAGTCTCTGGCACGCTCAGATTGAAACAGTGGACACAAAGACCATACAAAATAAATCATGAGAGCTATTGACTTTTTTGTTCTTATTTGTTCGGCAGCTAATTGGCGCGTTGTACAACCTGTGCATGCCGTTGCTTCGACATACATACGTCTTCCTTCAGAGATTAAAAACAAGGGTCGACTCCGTCAGGCTGCGGCAGCCGTGCTCCGCTGTGGGGCCTGCTGTGGCGCCGGTGTGGGCAGAAACCACGACAGCACCGCCTCCTCCGACGACGCAGGCGCGAAGGAGTGCCCGCCTTGCATGACCGCCGACACCGACGTCACCTTCGCACACGACAGCACGTCGTAGCCGAACTTCTCGACGTTCGCCTTAAAGAGCATCATGTCAGACGTCGCCGCTGCCCGGTCATCCAGCGCGGCAACAGGGATGCGCACCGTCGCCTCCCGCAGCATCACACTGAGTGTGCCGATGAGGGGGACGATGACGCCGTCCATGTCGGCCGGCGGGAGCAGCGGCCGCAGGGCCCGCATCAGTCGCGCCACCTCGCGCAGCATCGCCATCACCCACTCGTTGCCGCCCACCGCCCACTGACTCTTCTGCACCGTCACGGTGCCGAGGCTCTCGACCTTGCGGTAAACGAGGGAGCCCATCTTGGAGAAGAACTCGTTGCGGTGCGCGCGGCAGTTCTTTAGCACGCGGTTCCAGTCGTTCTCCACAAAGAGCTTCGTCTTCTCCGGCTGGGCCTCCCCCTCAGCGCTGTCGGTGCCTGTAGCGAGATTGGGGCTCGGGATGAGGCCCAGCGCGCACGCCACGGCGACCACGTCACGCGGTGCCCGGTGCACCCTGGCCGCGTCCACCACGGTGCCGCCGCCCATGGCCGCCGTCAGGTGCGTCTGCAGGGCTGGGATGAAGTCGTTGAGAAACGACACGCACTGCGAGGCGACGCACAGGTGCTGCGTCGTGATGGTCGTCAGCGTCTTCTTTTCCACTGCACGGGCGCCGAGCACCATCGCCGCCGTCTGGCTCTCGTACGCGTCAATCAGCTCAATCATGCGCGACGCGACGTCGAAGGCAAGGAACGGGAACGCCGCGATGTAGACGTGGTACTTGTGCAGCAGATCCATGAGCACCAGCAGGGAGTTCGCCACGATGCGGCCCTCCTCCACCTCCTCATCGTCCGCGTCCGGCCGCGACGTCGTGCTGCTCCCGCACGCGGCCGAGGTGGCGGACGCGTTGGGCGTGTTCGCCGTGGCGCCGGTGCGCGGCAGCCGCACGTACAGCTTCGTCGCATCCGTGTCCAGCGCGTCGCCGGCGTCCGCGCGCGGCACGCTCGCACCGCCTCGCTGACTCGTGTACGCCGCGCTCCCGCCGCTCATCTCGCCCGGAATGGTCAAGACACGGACAGCGCGAAGGCGAAACTTTTCCAGGGCGGTGACGCTGAGTGCGCACATGTCCTCCACCTCCCGCTGGATCGAGGCGTCGACGGTCTCCTTCGCAGCCCACGTCTCCCCCTCGGTCACCATCGTGATTCTCTCCTTGTTGTTCTTGTGCTGCCGCCGGAAGAAGCGCTTGACAAGGCGCTGAATCGTCGTGCCGATCACCTTGGTCGGTCGGTACACGGTGAAGCCGACGGGCTCGCTGGCACGCACGGCGTTGGGCGACTCCGCCGCAGCAGTCCCGTCGCGCGTGACGGACCCACGCCGCGACACCCGCCCCGTGGCGGCAGCAGAGGACGAAGACGTGGGGCTGTCGAGCAGCGAGGCGAGGCGACCCGCGACGTCGTTGGTGATGCGCAGCGGGAACTGCACGCAGATGCGCACGAGCTGCTCGACCTCCGCCGTCGTCGAGAGCTGCTCGCCGTTTGCGTACACCTCCAGCATCGACGCCACCAGCGACTCCGCCTCGCCGCAGACCCGCGTGAAGAGCTCGCGGGTGGCCTGCGCAATCATCGTCTCGGCGTTGTCGAACAGAGCGAGGGCCTGGCGCAGGCCGCCCGTCACGAAGAAGCCCCAGTTCTGCGACGCCTGCGTCACGAAGTCCACGAGCACGTCCACAAACTGTTGCAGCAGCTGCTGGTAGTCGTTGTAGCGCAGACCTTTGGCAAACCCGCACAGCTGCTGTCGCGCGTCGGGCAGCGCAAACGCGACGGTGTTGCTCGCCACGGCCAGCAGCTCGTTCGCCTTGGCGTCGTCGAGGGTGCCGGTGTTCATGAGCAGCCCCACCAGCGACTCCTGCGCGGCGACCTGCAACGCCTCAACGACCTTGACGTGGTAGAGCTGGTTCGCCGCGTTGAGAACGCCGAGGCGCGTCACACTGGCGCACACAAGACTCACCCGCTGACCGGCGTCGCCGTCGCTCAGGTCGCTCAGCAGTGCCCGCGAGTACGCCTCGAGCACCACCTTCTCCAGCGCCTTGCGGGCCGCCTTCACCCGCCGCGGCACCTCGGCGAGGCAGTGCAGCTGCGACAGCGTCTTCCACGAGATACTGCTCCCGCTGTCGTCGACGTTCTTGCCGGCCGCCTCGAGGTCGGCGAGCGCCGTGGCGATCGTGAGCACCTCGCCGAAGTCGCGCTCCGGCAGCGCCGCCCAGTTCTCGACGTCGCCCAGTCGCCGCAGCACGCGCTGCGCCGTCGTCGCCGTCCGCTGCAGCTGCACGAAGTTCTGCCGACGGCGGTAGAGCTGGCCAATGCGCAGGTACTCGGAGACGAAGTGCTCGCCAGCGCGCATGCCGCCCTCGCGGGCCAGCTTGGCGTCGTCCAGCACAATGCGGGCGTCCCCGCTGAGAGAGCCGAACTGCATGGACGTGGCGAAGAAATCCTCGGAGCGGTGCTTGACGTGCTGCAGCAGGCACTTTTCCACGGCCGACTCCCACGCGCGCAGCTCCTTGTTGCGGCCCTCCAGGTATTCGAAGTCGTCCGTGAAGGTGGTGTTGTCGACGATGTGGCTGAGGGACGGCATCGCGGATTCAGTCGTCGTCTTGGCCGGCGTCGCTGCGGCGGCTGCGGCAATGGTAGTGGTAGTGGTAGTGGTGGTTGTGGCAGCAGCAGCCGCTGCAGAGCCGCCAGCACCACTTTTACCGCCACCGCCATTGCTGGCAGAATTCGAGGTCTTTGAAGCTGCTGCGGTAGCTGCACGCTGCGAAGGAGAGGGAGCAGCAGCAGCAGTAGCAGACGCGGGTGCGACCTCCCCCGCTGCTGACGCTGATGTCGATGCTGCCAACACGGTAGCGGGCAGCGACTCGCCGACGGCCTCCGACATGGTCGCCATCTCCACCGCTGGGTCAAAGTCCCTGTCGAAGAAGAGGTCCGGCACGCCGTGCGGCCACGGCCCACCACCAATGCTGCTGTCCGTCATCGAAGCTCCGGCGCCGCCCCGCCCGCCCGTCACGAAGTCGGCACCGTCGTCGCGCCACTCCTCGGCGTCGTTGGCGATGCCCTCGCGCCGGTTGGCCTGGTAAGCCTCCGAGATGAGCCGCACGTAGGCGCTGAAGTCCTGGTTCGGCGGGTACTCGGCCAGCAGCGCCGCCGCCGACTCCGGGCCCGCCTGCCGCTCCTTGAAGTTCCGCAGCGCATCCTCCAGGCTGCCCACGCGGCCGTTGAAGTCGAAGGCCTCGTAGAGCTTGCCGCCCAGCCACGTGCTCCAGTCCACGTTGGTCGTCGGCTCGCCGGGGTCGTTCAAGATCGAAATGAAGCTCTGGCCCACGGAGCGCTGCAGGTTCGTGAAGTGCGCCTGCGAGACTGGGTCGAGGGCGGAGAAGGAGGAGCCGTCCACACCAAAGGAGGAGGAGGAGGAGACGATGCCGTTGCGCTGGTGCTGCTGCTTCTCGATCTCGTCCAGCGCGCAGTCCTCCTGCAGCTGGGCGAAGAGGGCGTCCGGCACCCGCAGGCGCGGCGCTGGAGAGGACGAAGAAGAAAAAGAAGACGTAGAGGAAGCTTCGTAGAGCCAGTTGCGCAGCTGCGCGCGGAGGGTGGCCGAGGACACGCCGTTTTTGATTGACTCCTCAATCACCAGCGCGGGCAGTCCGACCGCGTGGGCGATGCGCACGCGGCTCAGCCCGTTGTGCACGATGAGGTAAGCGCAGATGCTCGCGGCGGCGTCGTGGCCGTTGCGCGCTGCATTTGCGGAGAAGTGTCCGTGCAGCTGGGTGGACGACGTCAGCGTCCCGCGCGGCTGCGTCGGGGAGGACATTAATTACACTAGCAAAAGGAATTCAAAAAAAAAAGTAAAAACAACTAAAGGACCAATTCAATAAAACTATCAAAACTGCGAAAATGAAAGAGAGAGAATGCTTTTCTTTTTCGCGTTGATACAATTGCGCAAATTTGGCAAGAAGCCAGACGACGGAGAGTGAACGTTAGGTGTGTTGTGAAACGCGACCACAGCGCTTTCCATAGTCGCGCACTGAGTGTTTCTCAGTTTTGTTTTTAATGTATTTTTGCTCACACAGACGCTAACACAGGGCAGAAAAAAAATCGCGAATTTTAGTGACGATACAAAAAAAAGCTCAAAAACTGAAGCTAACCTTCTGCCTTCTTCGGTTTTTTTTTCACTATGCAAAGAATAAAAAAAAAACGTGCTTTTCCAGAGTGCGGAAAAAGTGAAAGAGAGAAAAGCGGAATGAGAAAAATACAGTAATGCGTCTGCATGTGCTAATAGCGTCGTTAAACACATTTTTATGAGACCTCCATAAGCTCAGCTTGACTATTTATTCTTGAGCATTTACCAAAACAAGAGAAGTTGCTTTTGGCGATTTGCAAAGCGCTTCGATGCAAATATCATGCCGCTCTAGAATCAGTCTCGAGCACGTACTCGTAACTTTATATTTTGTCACTTTGTAAAGTCTATAGTGTAGTAGAAGAAAACATCTAGTCTAATCGTAGAACGTGACGCAACCACAAAAGTGCTGCCGGAAAAAAAAAAATACAAAAAACGGGAGAGCAAGGTCTATAGAAAGAATGTACTTGCAGGGGACCATCTATGGTTCCTCTTCCTCCTCGGCCTCGCCTAGCATACTCGCCGCAGCAGAGGCGCCGTAGCGTGGAGCCGCTACCTCCGATTGCGGGGGATGCGGGAGCGGGGGCGGGGCGTAGGGCGTTCCACGCAGGCTCCACTCATCCAACGGACGCACATCCGGCGGCGAGCGCGTCTTCTCGACGGTGCCACCAGCCACCATCGGTGGTGCGGACGGCGTGCTGCTCCCTTCCTCCTCCTCTTCCTCCTCCTCCATGTCCGCCCCAGACAGCGTGTGGGCCTCATCGCTGGACGGCGAGAGTGACAGAACGTTCTCCATGCCTTGCGCAGCGGAGGCCGACATCAGCGCCGTCTCCTCCCCCTCTTCCTCTTTCCGAGTATCCACTGTCGATGAAGCTGACGGCGGCTGCGGCGACGGCGGTGCGGGTGGCATTGGTGCAGACGGAGGCAGTGGAACGGCAACTCGCGGTGGCAGGGGAATTGCCCCAGCGGGTGATGGAGGTGAGGGCACTTTCACCATGGGCGGCAGCGGTGGCAGCGACGGCGCTGCAGCACTGACAGCACCAGCACTACTACTACTACTACTTCCGCCTGCGGTGAGCGAAGGTGCTGCTTGTTCCTTCTTGTCCTCATCTGCCACTGTCATCGCTTTTGGAGTCGACAGGGCATCAGGTACGTGCACGGAGGATGGCAAGTCGGACGACGCGCTCTTCTCCTGTTGAGATGGGGGTGATGCTACAGCTGCGGACGCAGTGCCCGACACCTGACTATTCTCGTTCGTCGCTGCGCCTTCTCCCTCCTTTTGCTCCTCCATGGCAAAGGAGAAAAGCGTCGCCTCCTGCGGCGTGCCCTTCACAATCGGGCTAGGACTTGCATCATCGCTGTTGTGGCTCGAATGCAGCGAGGCCGCCTTCATGAATGGCGCAGCATCGGCCTCTGTGCTGGCCGCCGCATCCGCATCCTCTGCCTGCGCTGGCCCGTCCACCGCCACCAGCGGCGACCCGCCGCTCGACGACGTCTGCGCGTTGTCCAAAACGTTGGAGTCCGCCGCGACAAGTACCGGGGCGGCCGGCGCACTCTTCTCCGGCTCCGCGAAGCTCGCACTGTTGTCGCGGCTGTCCGAGCCCGCCACGGAGCTCTTCTTTGGGCTGTTGTGGGCGGAGGGGAAGACGGCCCCGCTCTGCTGTCGCGCCTCCGGCAGGAGCGGCGGCGACGGCGTTTTGCGCAGGCCCGCCGCCCCAAAAGTGCGGTTGGGGGCGGCCGGCGCCGGTGCAGTGCTCGGAAACGGCGTACCACCACCACCACCAGCGGCCGCATTGGACGGCAGCGTGGCGGGGGACGTATGCAGGGACAGCACGATGTTGTTCTGCATGTCCTCCATCCGGTGCCGCTCCGCCAGCGGGCCCACAAAGTCGAAGGACGCGTTGCCGGAGAACTGGTGGGTGATGTCGAAGCTGCTGTTGTGGTCGGAGTGGAGCAGCTGGGGAGAGGCCCCGCCACGCTGCGGCCCAGCAGCAGCAGCAGCACCGTCGGTGAAGTTGTCCTCGAGGTTGAGCGTGGGCAGCAGATGATTGCTGCTGGTTCGTGGCGGGTATAGGTTAGATGCCACGAGCGGCGTGATGGCGGGTGGCGACGGGATCGGCGCGCCGCTGCCGCTCTTGCTGTTGTTCAGTGCCGCCGCTGGGGTGTTGACGGCAGAGACATGCAGCGCCGGCACAGCTGTGTGCGTGGGCGTGTGTACCGTCGCATGCAGCGACAACGGTGCCGCAACGTCCGCCGTGGCCGGCACCAGCGCTGACTGAAGCGACGGAGGAGTGGGCAGTGCCTCATCGGATAGGGCTGCTACTGGTGCAACCTCCGTCTCTTCCTTGCCGTCCTCTTCCCGTTCCCCAACCACCTCTACGATTGGCGGTGCGGGGACCTCATCCAGCTTTGACTCGTTATGAATTTCACCCTTCTCCTCCTCATCTTTCTCCTGCTTTGTTTCCTCCACGTTTGTCGGTGGTGAAGGTTGCGACGCCTCCTCGGACACGTTGTCTGTTGCCGTCACGTGCGGTGGGGGACTCGCCTCCTGAGGAGGCGCCGGTGCGGAAGGCGCGGAGGCAGAGCGGGAAGAAGAGGAAGAGGAAGACGACGAAGTTGAAGACGACGAAGAAGCTGTGTGCGAGTACGTTGTGGAGCCCTCCTCGTCCGTGCCGCTCGTCGTGCCGGTCTGCTGCGACGGCGTCGGGTCCGATGTCGCGGTGGCGGTCTGCTGCGGACTGGTGCCGGGCGAGTGCACCACCGGCCGCAGATGCCGCGTGAAATTCAGCCCATCCACGGAGCCGCGGTTGATCAGGATGGAGACGGGATGCACGATCTTGATCGGCGGCGACGGGAAGTCGAAGAGGTGCCGGCGGCGGCTTTCTGAGGGCGACTCGCTCGTCGCTGCTGTCGTCGTCGCCGGTGCTGCTGCTGCTGCTGCACCGCCTGCTGGCGCGGGCGGCTGTGTGGCGCTGTCGTGCGGCTTGTGGAAGCCAAAGCCGATACGCATCTCACCCGGCACCCGCACCGGCGTTGTCGATTCGCTGTCGGAGGAGTCGGAGCTGACGTGCTCCATCTTCTCCACCGTGTGGTTGAACTCCTCCTCCTCATCATCAGTATCGCTCTCCTGCGCGACATCGTCGCTGTCGCTGCCCGTGGGCGACGTCACGTCCTCCGTCGCGTCCTCGGAGACGTCCTCGTCACTGATCAGCTCCTGATGCACCTTCACCGTCGCTGCAGCCTCGGGTGGTGGTGGCAGTGGCAGTGCACTGCTCGCCGGTGGAGCGCGTTGCGCGGGTGGCTGGACGGCTGCCTCGACCTCCTCGTCGCTCTCCGTCACGGTGTCGTCGTCGTCATCGTCCACGGAGCTCGCGCTGTCCGTCGTGGAGGTCAGCGACGACGCCGTTTCATCGTGTGCCGCGTGCGGTGTCGAGGCCATGTTGCCCGCGGAGGCGTGCTGCGTGTCTTGTGTGTGGGGGGCCGGGGTGGCGTGTGTGGGGCTCGCCACCAGCGTCGTGTCGCCATCCTGCACGAGCGCATCCATCGACTCTTGCGGAGGTGTTGGCGCTGTCTGCAGCAGCTCCGAGCTGCTCGTCGATGAGGCTACCGCAGCGTCCATGTTGCGTGGGCCGTCCCGCGATGGCGGCCGCGACGAGAGCGTTGTGCTCTGCGGGGAGCTGCGCAGGTACGGCTCCGACCTCTGCGACGCCGCGTGCAGCTCCGTCGAGGCGTTGTTGGTGTTTTGAACGCGACCGCCAGCGCTTTCCTCGTTGCCGTGAGCAACGGAGTCGAGCAGCCGCTCCGTCAGGTCGGCCTCCCGCGCGTCGGCTGCCTCGGCCAGCTGTGCCTCGTACACCTCCTGCTGAGCCGCCATCTGCTGCCGCAACGTCTCCACGTCCTTCCGCAGCTTGCGGACAACCTGCTCCAGCTGCGCCTCGCGGTCACGCGCCATGGCCTGCTCTTCCTGGCGCTGAGTGCGGTGCTTAGCCTCCACGGCGCGGAGAGCCTGCTGCTGGCTCGCCTTCATTTCATCGCGCCGGGCCGCCTGCTGCTGCTGCGTCTGCCGCAGTAGCTCGACGAGGTGATCCCGCTCGTCGATGATGGCGCGCAGTGTCGCAGGGGACTCGAGCGTGTCGAAAAGCTGGTGGAAGGCCTCCACCTCGCGGTCGGAGTCGAGCAGCCGGGCCTCGGCGGTGTTCAGCTGCTGCTGCACCCGCGCCAGCTCCTGCGGAAGTCGCTGCAGTGCCTTCCACTCCGCCTGCACGGCGCTGTAGCGGTGCGTCAGGTCCTCCAGCTGACGCGCGGAGGCGATGACCTGCGCGTCGGCCTTCTGGTACTGCTGGGTGAGAAGGCGGAGCCGGTCGCGCAGGTCGCGGATCAGCTCGTCTTTTTGCCGAAGGAAGAGCTCGTCGCTGGCCGCAGTGGTGGCGACAGCAGGAAAAGACGCCCAGCGCTTCGCCACAGGAGGACCGCTGACGACGTTGGTGTTTTCCTTGTCATTGCCAACGTCAACGTCGTCGCTGGCCGCCGCTGCACCGCCACTCTTTGCGAGTGTTCGCGCGTTGTCGTCAGACATCTCATCGCGAACGTGACTCGTCCCTGCCGCGGCGTTGGGTGAGACCTCCTCTCGGCGGCGGTACCGCTTTAGCTGGCCGCGCACCACCTCCAGCTCCTTTACGAGCGCACGCACTTTACTCCCACGCGCGTCACGCCGCAGCCGCTCCACCTCCGCCACGAGCTCCTCGTGCTGCTTCTCCAGAAAGTACGAGCGTCGCTGCCAGTACTCCTTCGGCCTCATCTCCGCTGCCAAAGCTTTCTTCTCTCCTTTCTCTGGTAGTGAAGGGGTGCCCGCATTGTTGACGTTTGCGGTGCTGCTCTGCTCCGCCTCCACGGCGGACTCTGCGGTCGGCTGCCCGTCGTCTCCATCCTCATCGGAGTCCTCGGTATCGTCGCTGGCCACACCGTGGAGGGTGCGCACAAGCACCTGAGCGTGCCGCAGCTGCTGTTGGAGCACCCGCACCTGCTCCTTCGTCTCGCCAAGCTCCCGCACCAGCGAAAGCCACGCGTCTTCGGTGCGGTCACCGCGGCTCGACAGCGGCGGCCCGGCGACGTGCGCAGACGGCGACCGACGTGCCGCCCGCACCTTGTGTCGCAGCTGCTGGGACAAGGACACGTGCGAGGAAGGGTCGACCGCACCTCCGGCGTGGCCGGCTGCGGCTTGGGTCTGCCCCGTAGAGGGATCGAGAAGCATCCGCGCTGCTGTGCGTGTTTCTTGGGGTGCTCGATCAACATTACCAGGAGGGCACGAGAAAGATGTCGGATTTGCGCTGACAGCTGGGCCGTAAACCTTGTGAAGAGCTCGGCCGCGTCGTGACTTCGGCAATCCCGACGGCGACGACGACGACGATGGCGGGCGCTGCGGCACCCTTCCTGCGTGGAGGAGGCCGGTGACGGTCACCGTCGGCGCAGCGCCGGGCTGTCGCGAGCGGGAGCGCTGCGGTCCAGAAGAAAATGCGGATGGTGACAGCAGCATTGTGCCCTCTGTTGCACGCTCGCCGTCGCCGAGGTAGACGCGCTTAAACTCGGTGGTGTTCAGGAAGCGGCTGCCCGGCAAAAACTGGGCCGCCTCTTCCGCAGCAGTGCGAGGGGAGCGTGCATAGGCGGCGACAGCGTCATCGTCGTCGATGCTGTGGCCACGTCTGTCCACTCCAGCGTACAGGGAGCCGGACATTGAAAAGCTTCCCGTGAGCAGGGCAATGAATTGTCTAATAAAAATGTAAAGGAAGGAAAAGAAAATAACGATGTAAGCAGTTGAGTAAGCAAGGTCAGTCAAGAAACAAAGGATATTTGCTATTGGGCTTCGTGTTGTTTCCCCATACCTACCACACAAAAAGACAGTACAGTTGACGGAAAAAGAGCAAGGCAGACAAAAAGGGTCGATAAGGAACATTTCATGAGAAAGGAAAACATGAGACAAGCTGCGGTCACGTTCTCAGAAAAAAAAAAAGAAAGTATTGCACATTTTGCTATTTGAAAGAAGCGCGTGTAAACACACTTCCTTGCCTTTTTGATGAGAACGCTTGGATACAAAACGCCTGCTTTTGAGAGCCAGCATTCCTATGCCTCTGTGTGCTTGTTTTTCGTTTTATTTGCCGTTTGGGCATTGAGAAAATCGCTTGATCTAAAGAACAGCGTCTTTCCTTTATCTATAGCGGTGATAAAGAAAATACAGAAAAAGGCAAAAAAAAAATGAATACTGTACAAATTGTTCAATCGCAAATGTGTGTGTGTGTGTTTGCTGTGGCGTAAAGCAGCGCATCTGCGCTCACTTTTTCACCTGCTTGACCGCCCAGCTAATGCCCTCGTCCAGCCCCTCGCCCGTCTTGGCGGAGCAAGCCTGGATGTGCCACCGGCGATCGCGCAGGTCAGTCAAGTTGAGGGCCATCGTCAACTCCGCAGCGGACATGGCCCCGAGCAAATCCTGCTTGTTGGCGAAGACCAGCATCGGGATGCCGGCGACCTTCTCCTCCTCCAGCAGGTGCTCCAGCTCCCGCCGCGCCTCCAAAATGCGACGCGGATCGGCGGCGTCGACGACGTAGATGATGACGTCCGCTTCTCGGAAATACTGCCGCCAGTAGTACCGCGACGCCCGCTGACCGCCCATGTCCCACACGTCTAGCTTGATTCCCCCTGTGATGAGCTTCTTGATTTGAAAGCCCTGCGTGCTGGTGACGTGCGTAATGTCCTCATCATCGCTCAGCTGCCGCAGGATGCTCGTCTTTCCTGCATTGTCAAGGCCGAGGAAGAGAATGCTGGCGTGCCGACTCGTCGGGCGTATGCGCATAAAAAAGTCGATGATGCCCATCACCGCAACACACTCTAGAAAACCGAATAAGAATTAAAATTGGTGATTGGAAACCAAAAGACTCTGTGCGTGGTGTACATGTGAGGAAAAGAAAGCGACTAAAATGTTCGAGGAGCAAGTGCCTTAGATTGTGCTAATTTTTTTTATTAACGTTGTTGGTGGAGTGCAAACCAAGCGGTGTCTGCACGTGAGAAAGAAACGCTCAGTGGTGAAAAGCGAACAAAAGCTGAAATTTTTGTTTTTTAGAGAGAAGTAGCGTTGCTGAATGCACTGATCCTGATTCCTGTTTCACAATTTCACCTCCTCTTTACTTTGCTTTGCTTTCGAAAGACCAGAGTCTGTACGCACTTCTGCCCGCATTATGCATTGTTCATCGAAAAGAAATTGTAAAGAAGGAGAGAAAAAGAATGAAACACAGAGTTACAACTGCATTTGGAAGCATGTTACTCGACAAAAAACAACACAGGAGTTTGTTTTGTCCCCGTAGCTTCGAGCCGTGGCGCTTGTGATGCATGAGACAACCACCCGACATGAGCTCGTCAAAAAATAGAACCACGCCTCCCAAAGAAACAACGCAGCTTTACATCCGACATCGTAAAGCTACAAAGTTTTTAGTGCACATCTAAGAGTACTCAAACATCACATACACAAAATTACCTTGAGCGGGTTTTTTTTTTTTCGTCAGCGTTATGTCACGATAAGATCAAAGCTGCCATCGTCCTCCACAACTTCGCTCTTATCCTCGGTAACCTCAGCAGAAGGGCTGCGACGATCGCGTGACTTTCGATGCCGCGAATGCTTCCGCGGCTCCTCCGCGCCATCGCGAGAATGCCGGTGATGCTTTGAAGAGTGCTTCTCCTTCTTCCGCTTCGACCTCTTCTCCTCCGGTGCCTCGTGTTCGGGGCCCACCGCGGCAGGGACAACAGCGCTTGCCTCGGCAGAGTCGACCGGCACCTCGGCGGAGAGCGCCGCGGTCATCTCCGCTAAGAGCGTCGATACATCCTTCTGCAGCGCGGAGCTCGGCCCCGGCAGTGAAGTCTGCGGTGGCACGGCGGCGGACGTGGAGGAGGCTCTGCGAACTACACGCTGTGTCCACAACGGACGCGCACGAGGCCCCGCTGCTGCCGCTGCATCTACATCCGAATTCTCCCCCTCCCCTTCCCTTTCCCCTTTTTCCTCCATCGTGCCATTCTGAGATGGCGCGTCTGGCACGGAGCCTGTTCCTTTCACAGCTGCGGAAGAAGCCGGTGACGCGGCTTCTGCAGCTGTGGTGGTGCTGTTCGTCGTGTCCACGTGGGTGTCCTGGAAGAAGTCGTCGTCGGGGGCCGCAGCGTCGTGCACCATGGTGGCCGCCAGTGCCCGCACCACCTCCTCGTCTGGCGGCCGCGATGAGGACGCTGCGGTGCTCGACAGGGCAAGGGCCTCGGCAGGCAGCTGCTGTGCCTCTTGACCATCTTCCTCTTCACCTCTTGCGGACGATGGTGCTGCTGGCTCAGCTCCGGCATGAGGTGTGTCAATCAACTCCGACGGCGGAGCACCGGTGCTGCGTTGACCTGCACCGGCGGACGTTTTGGACAAAGTCGCGATGGACTTTATTGGCGCACTAGGGCGGCTTAACGGCTTCGCAGCGCCCCCTGCCGTAACAGAACGCGGCGCCACCTTTCCATTAAAAGAGATGGTGGACGCTGACGAGGAGCGGGAGGAGCGCGCAGAGGCGTCGCTGCTGCTGCCGTCCCCGCCGAGGAAGAGCCGCATCGCCTCTGCCTCACTCATCGGAGGATGCGGCGGGGCGGCACCGGTCAACGGCGCACTCGCAGAGCCCCCACGCGGGTCACCTGCCGATTGCGAAGACGACGACGCTGCTGCTCCTGCTGTGGTGATGGCGCGGTGCTCCAGGCGCAAGGCTGCCGTGTTGTTGGCGCTCGCGGTTGGCGCCGTAGCAGCACCTCCGGTATTTCCCACCGCCTGCGCGGCGATCTCGCTCGTCGCCGCCGCTGTCGTCGCGGCAGTGGCAGTCACCGCACCATTGCCAAGAACAGCCCCGCCGCTCGTCGCAGCTGTCGGTGGCACTGGCGAGGGCTGCGGCGACGTGGCCTCATCGCGGATCTCGACCGCCTGCTGACGCGCCATCAGCTCAAAGAGCCGCGTCACGCGGACCTCCTCGGCAGTGATGCGGAGCAGCGTGCTGGCGACGTGGAGGGCGCGGACCACTCCCATAATGCCCACACCGCTGAGTGCGCTCAAATTCGCCGTCATGGGCGGCACAGAAAACTCGTGCGGCGCCGGGCGGCCCTCCAGCATGCGGTGCACCACGCCTGTGGTGGCGCGACGCACACGGGCGCACCACGCCTGGATCTCCTCCATCGTCACGGGCAGCGGTGGTGCGGCAGCGGACGCCGGCGCCGTTACATCGCGGAAGTTGACTGCGTACAGGACGCAACAGGTGGGCGGCACGTGCAGCGTCTCCTGCTTCGCGTACTCCCACGACGCCCGCTGCCGGGGATCAATGAGGAAGATGGTGAGGTGGGCCCCGCTGTACACATCGAGCAGGCGCGCATCGGCCGCGACACGAAGGGCCTCCTGCAGCTGCGCAGCGGGGATGTGGCGGGCGGACTTGGCCTGCGTGTTTGGCGACGACGACGACGCGGCGCGCTGCCGACCCTCCTCGACGACTTCCCAGATGTCCACCTTGATCCCTTCGTGGGGAGCGCTGTGCTCCCCCTGCAGGCGCATAGTTGAGGCGACAAGCTCCGTCGACGGGGTGTAGGTCCGCGGCAGCGGGTGCCCCGTCAGACGCGCCAGCAGCGTACTCTTGCCGGTGGCCTTGGTGCCGCGGAGGACGACCTTCATGTTGTAGCGTGTGCCTTTCTTCATTTCCTCTCGCACCTGGGCGGACAACGGCCACACACCGCTGCCGAGCTGCTGGGCGGAGCTGCCCTGAGTGGCGGTGGTGGAAGAGGAGGCGAAGAAGCCGCCGCCGCCTGAAGGTGCGGGTCCGCCGGGGGGAGGGGCGGACGAGCTGGCCGGCCCCCACAGCGATTGCATGTAGTTCATGAAGGACATGTTGGTTGAATTAAATGAGAGTACTTATTACCCAGTTGACAACACCATACATCCCAAAATACTATATTTTTTTGGTTCGGTTGCTTCAGGAGAGCAATTGTTTTACTTTAAACCAATTGGCTCGAAGTCGATTTTCTCCTCTTGTATAGCATTCTTGCCTCGTCAGTTTCAGACTTCAAATACTCAAAAGGCACAAACAAACAAAATGGGAAGTGTACGTAAAAATGCAGATACGCAAAGAAGTGGATAGACGAGAACAGTTTACAGGCAATAGAAAGAAAACAGGAGCGTCTGAAACACGGCTGGAAGAACCAACAACGAGCAAACTCTTAAAGAATGTAATTCTGATGTGTGTGTGCAAAGGTTCTTGCGCTTCGGCTACAAAGAAACAGTCAAGCGCTGCGTGAGTCGCACATTCATCGTAAACATTTTTTATGTGCATAGAGTTGAATTGTTGTAGCAAGATGCGTCAAAAAGACAAATGAACGCAAGCGATCGATAGTGACACCATTAAATTGAGGAAAAGGCTTTTCTCTGTTTTTTTTTTCCGACTTATGTACAAGGTATTGGTTGGAAACAGGTAATGAGCAACAGCGCAAACGAAATGAAGAGAAAAAAAACGTGTACTACCTATAAGTCACGACGAAAAAAGAAAAAATGCAAACAAGGGATAGAGAGCGCCAATGAGGAATAATAAAAAAAAGAGGTGGGAAAACAAGCTGGTCAGACGCGGCTTCTGACCATTTCTAGAGTGCGCCATAGATGAAAAGGAATCAAGACGCTAAGAAATTGCAGTGTAGAGTTACAGATATCGGGTTTGTGACAGCAAGGCGAATAATACAGTTATCTGGAGAAGACAACAACAGAGGTGAGAAAGAGAGGGAGAAAAAAAAAGGCACTTTTTTGTTACCAACAAAGGTGAAACGAGAAACGGAAAAAGTGCGTGGGCGTTTGCATCGATCGTCAACCAAAAACAGAGAGAGGGAGATTTTATAAATGCGACTTTGATAGCTTCCGCCACTGCAGCAACGTCGTATGTCCAACGGCTGTGCGTGCTCCTTCTCCGCGCGAGTGTCATTGAAAAACAACAAAAAAAAAGACGAAGAAAATGAAGTCACTATGCAGTGTAGCAGGAATTAGTCCACCACCCACTTGCAACGAGAAAAAAAAAATGCGCTTGTCGATGTTTTCACAACTTCTTTTTTTCTATGAGTGTAAAGCCGGCAAGATTTTCGCGCTGCAAGAGTATGGTACGGTGAGGGACAAGAAAAGCAGAGGCACGCAAAAGCAATGACGACCTTTCAAGTAGAAAGAAAGAGAGAAAGCAAGAGAAGGGAAAAAAAAAGGAAAAAACAAAATCAGAGGACCAGAATAGCCGCATCAGTACAAGGAGCACTTGAATTTCTTTTTGCGGTGATGGTCGCGCGTCTCCGGTTCGTTGAGCGTCACTTTGTTCTTTGGTGGTGAGGAGGCCTTGTCCTTGCCGCTGCCAGCCTTCGACTTTCCCTTCGCATTCGCCGGTGGCGTCGACGCCGCAGCCTGCGGAGCTTGTGCCGCTGCCGCCGCCGTTGCCGGAATGAACGGGTCGGCGCTGGCAGACGGTCCGGCTGTTACGTCGACGGCGGGCGAGGGCGACGGCGCATCGCCACCGGCGGGGCTTTCGGTGTGCTTCGCCTCCGCCGTGGGCTCGACCGCCGCGCCGGTGGTCGTCTGCGCGCCTGCCTCGCTGCCCTTTGTCTCCCGGTCTTCGCTTTCCGCCGCCGCCGCTGCGGCAGCCTGCGCGGCACCCTCGACGCACTGCTGCGCCGTGAACTCGAAGAGCTGCGTGACGTTGAAGTCGTCCTTGGTGGACACGCGAAAGAGGGGTACCTCGAGCTGGCTGGCGAGCTGCTCCGCCTCTTCATTCGTGATGACGGCCTCGTGGGAGAGATCAAACTTTGTCTGGCACAGCACCATCGTGATGGGGCCGCAAACGGACTCCACCCGCTGCTTCCAGCCGGCGATGTTCATGAAGCTGTCGCGGTCCACCGTGCTAAAGGCCAGGACGGCAGCCCCCGCGCCACGGTAGTAGGCCTGTGTGAGGGCGTTGAACACCTCCTGGCCGGCGGTGTCCCACAGCATCAGCTTCACCGTCGTGTCGGAGGAGCGCAGGTACACGTCCTTCTCCATAAACTCAGCGCCGATCGTCTTGCGGTACTGTGCGATGAAGTCGCCCTTCACAAACCGCCGCAGCATGCACGTCTTGCCAACATTGCCGTCACCTACAACAATTACTTTGATGCTCTCGTCCGAATTACCCAACATGCTGTCCACTCACAATCACAACTTCACGTATGTGTCCTATTTTCCGCCCGATGCAACGGCAACCAGGTGGCACGTGTGCTTCACTAGAGTATTGTGCAAGCACGGAAAGAACACAACGGTGAGAAAGAAAGAGAGGGAGCTGTGCGCACTAAGTCGTTTCGACAAGTTTCCACGTCTGGTAGAGTTGCAATTATAAAACAAAACGGAAAAAGCGTCAGAGAAAGAGAAAAAGAAAATGAGAGAGAAATGGAATGTGGAGCTTTGCGACAAACAAGCGAGGCAGATCCACACACACAAACACACGTACACGCCCGACAGTAGAACTATCGCAACGCAAAGCAACACGTTGTTTTTACGTCCGAGAAAACGCTACCGCTGCTTTTGATGTGGCCTCAATGAGAAAAAAAAATCGCTATTTGTTTTGAAAGAAAAGAGCAATAATGTAAACAAAAGAAAAGGTACACACAGTGAGAAAAGCAAGAGCGAGAGAGACAAATAAGAAGGAGGGTGGGAGGTGGTGTATTAGAATCTGCAACTGAGTCCGGCCGGCTCCGGAAGTATCGTCCTAAATTAAAAGCACCACTTGTTTGTTTTCTTTGCTCAATAGCAAACGCCTCTTCTTAGCTTGAACTTCTAATTCAGAAGTCTTAAAAAAAAAAAGAAGAGGATGATTGAAAGCAAACTTCGAGGCACGTTAAGCAAATTTCACATGCCTGCACACGCAGAACCACGCACATGAAAAAAAGAGCAAACCTATCAACGATGCCTCTTACCTATCAAACTGTCAAGCTTTTACAGGCTTCTTTTTCTACGAAAATGCAATTTGCTCTTTCACTGCCACGAATGAACATTGATTGCGAGTGAGTTTTTTTTTTCTTTTTTTTTCTTTTTTTGATCGCTCCACAAGAAAGGGAAAGCGACGTACACAGTCAGTCAACAGGTGTACTTCGAACGAGCGCAGAGTGAGAAACAAAAAAAAAGAGGAAGCGAAGTAGCAAGCCGTTCAGAAACCGCAACGCCCTCAACGGCTCCTGCTAAGTAAAGAAGAAAACGAAAAAAAACTAGCATATCTCTTCAAAAAATAATAATCCTGCTCGCAGATTTCGAAAGCAAAACCGATTAATTAGAAAAAATCGACTGGTCAAGTCAAGCAACAGAGGAGAGGTGCACAGATCCTGACAAAGACGCTCACCCCAAGAGCATATGCTTCATGCACTCGTGTGTTGGAAAGTGTCATCCACTCCACCTCGCTCTTCGCACCGCTGCGGCAGAGAGTCAAGGAAGGAGAGAGATTAAAAGAGGTAGCGCACGCGTGTGAGAACGCGCAAAAAGCTCACTCGTCAACACTCTCAACCTTGCGCTCCAACCTCCTCAACACACACACACACACACATACACACACTAATAACCCGGTAACCGAACCCTCACTTTCTGCTCTCGAAGGCCCTTTACAGACTGATCACCTCACTGTTTTGTTGCTGTTTTTCCGCAAGCCGCGGACTATGAGAACCATCAACAGCTTGAGTGGCGAGCAACAAAAAGGCGTTTCAGCACAGCTAACAAAAACAAAGCCTCGAAATATAAGGAAATCTGTCGAACATGTTTTCTTGGAAAGCTTATAGGATGCCCCGATGGTGACGAGAAAAGGGAACCGCGAAAGAAAGGGAAAAGCCGCAGTCGAAACGCAATCCGCGCGTACGTTCATTTCTCTCTCTCTCTGTCTGCTTAGAAAGTGCACTTTTCTACCAGCCGCTTCGTGTCCTCTGTCAGCGACTCTGGCATATCCACCTCAATCGTCACGTACAAATCTCCGCGACGACCAGACTTGCGGTCCGGCATGCCCGACCCGCTCACACGCAGCTTCCGGCCGTTCTTGCTCACCCCCGTCAGCGGGAGAGAGATGGGTGTGCCGTCGATGCCCTTCACCGTCACCGTACTGCCCAGCAGCGCCTGCTTGAGGTTGATGTGGAGAGTTGTATGGAGATCAGCACCGCGACGCTCGAAGCGGGGGTGGGGGCGCTCGTCGAGAATAAACACCATGTCCGCCATCACATTCGGCGGGTAGCCTTCCACCCGCCCGCCTTCACGCTCGAAGCGGATCTTCGTGCCCTTCTTGTATCCGGGCAGCACCTTCACCTCGAACAGCTTTTTCTCCGTGCCGGAGGGCATGTTGCGCGACACGTTGAACTTCTTGGTGCACCCCGTGAAGATCTCCTCCAGCGTGCAGGCAAACGTGTACTCCATCGGTGGCACATCGTAGGCGGGCGACGACTGCGGCGTGCCGAAGCCGGTCGCAAAGCCGTCCGGGCCGCCGAAGCCGCGGTAGACGCGGTGCAGGCCCGGACCACCGCCGCCGAAGGCCTCGCCGCCGGCGAACGGGTCCGACGAGCCAAAGAACTGGTTGAAGATGTTGAAGGCGTCGGCGTTGGAGAAGTGGTAGGTGGTGCCGTGCGAGCCGCCTGGCATGCCGCCGCCGCCGAAGTGCATACCCGCACCGCCCGGACCCGCGCCGTCCTCCGGCATGCCCCCCTTCAGTCCCTCCTCGCCGTAAACGTCGTAAATCTTCTTCTTCTTTTCATCGCTGAGGACGTCGTAGGCTTCGCTGACCTCCTTAAACTTGCGCTCCGCCTCCTCGCGGTTGTCGGTGTTCTTGTCCGGGTGGTATTTGAGAGCGAGCTGGTGGTACGCTTTCTTAATCTCGTTCGGCTTGGCGTTGCGGCCAACACCGAGCACCTTGTAGTAGTCCACACCCATGGTGACGGGGCTCACGTGTTCTTTGCTTCTAAAGACGAAGAAAAAATGAAAAGAATAAAAGAGCACCCAAAACCACAAACTGAAAACACACGAAGCTAAAGGAGGGAAAATACTATTAATAGGGTAGGCTGCGCTGTGAAAGGGGTGAGAAAAAAAAGTAATTGTGATTACCGTAGTAGTGGTGGTAGTAGAAATAGTAGGAAAGGGAAACGAGCAAGCAGAGCTTTCGCGTGCGTTGCGCGCTGAACCTGATCCAAAATAAAAGCGTATGGAGAAAAAAAAAAGAGATTTGTTGTTAAGTTGCAAAGAGTAGATTACAGTACGAGTTGCGAGAACTCAGTACGGGGCAATTATGCTTGTGTGATAGTTGCTATAGCGAGTGTAAGATCCTTGCAGTTGAGTATGCAGGTGAAAAAAAAAGGCGATGTAATCGGCAGAAAAAAAAGTTGAACAAAGGCGGGCAGAAAGGTGGGTTTTTTTTTTTAGGAAATGGAGATTTCAGAATCAGCTGCTGGCAAAGCTGTGTAGTGTATGTCGGGGAGCGAAACAACGCCACTCCAAAAACGGGCGGTGAGCGTCGCGGATACGCGTCGAGGTAAAAAAAAAAAAGAGAGAAATTAATTACCAACTCAAACACACTCACGTCGCACACAACGAGGATTAAGAGCCCTCACATTTTCTGCACACAATCATTGCACAGAGACTAAAAATTGGGAGATCGCTCTTTCAAGTCCGGTAGTACTTTGCTCACGTGAACATTTTTTTTTTTAGAGAGATTTGTAGTCAATTGACTTCCACAACGGCGGTAAATTCAATTGAAAAAGTGGAAGATGAGAAAGTAGAAAGAGAAAAGGAAAACATGAACTGAGTTGAGAAAAAAGGTGAAACCCCTTTTTTTTTATCCAGGAACGACGAACTAAACTTCACCTGCACTCTAATTAAGAAGAGGTAAAGATAGGAGAGTGGGAAACGAGTTCTGTTCGTCATCGCGATGTACGCAGACAGGACAAAGGTGATCGAAGCCCAGCTGTCACGATGACGAACGACAACCCGTTTCTCACTCTGTAGTGCGAGAATCAAACCTAGGACAATAAACAATTCAACGTTGCAAATAATAAAAACAATAATAATAATAATAGGTAAAGAACAAGTTCAAAGAAAACAAAATATATAAAAATACTTCTTTTTTATTACAAAAACGTAACTAAGTGTTTTTGTAATGTTTTTGAGCGGCGGCTTAGAGAAAAACGTTTTTAAAGAGAAAACCTTTTGAAGTAGCAAACAGGTAATTTGCTCTTTTTTGTCGTTCTAAACAGCAACCCAAAAAGTGGCCAGCAAAGACGAATGGTCTTCGCGACCACAGTCATGCAAAATAGAAGAAGAATAACCTTGGATCACTCAGCTGCTTCGCTAAACACAACAGAGTTTTTTTTTTTTTTTTACATGCGAAGGGTAAACACGGCACCTCGATGGTAAGCGGCTGGACTGCCGTGACCGCCCCACAATGCTATCACGCGTTAAGACAAAAAAAAAAGGAGAAAACAAAAAAGGAAGCCAGAATAGGAAAGTAAAGATAGTCTTATTTGTCTAAACGAAAAAAGCAGAGAGACCGTTGAGCAAGTCGAAGCCTTCCAGCACTTCATCGCTTTAAGGTCGTTAAGGGTGAATCACTACGTGAAACCGAAACAGGAAAAAAAGAGAAATAGAGTCAAGACGAGTGAGTTAACTGTTAAGAAAGGAAAAAAGAACGAGGGTTGCGGTGAAGCAAAAACAAAAAGCAAAAATATATATGGAAGTGAGTGAAAATCAAGCGTCTTGAACCTCGGAGTTATCTGTTTTAAAAAGTTAATAAAATTATGATTTTGAGTGGTTTTACCAAGGTGGGTGCGTGAAGTGAAAGAACTCCGCTACTCCTTGTTTCCTGCCGCAGCTGCGCGGCTAGATTCAAGCATTGGATATCGGATACAATCATACGCACCCCGTTTTTTTTTGTCGTTTTATAAATACTCAGTAAAAATATTTAAAGAAACATTAACTTTTGGTTGTGATTCTTCAAAGCATCTTCCAGACGGTGCGTGTATCTTTTCGTTGAATAAAAAAAAAAAACAATGAGAAGAAGGAGCTACAGAACCTAAAACCACCCTAGCCTTCGCTTGCGCCACCGACAGGGGATGAGAGACATGTGGAGCCACATCCCTCGTGTCCATCAGCAGCAGAAGACAGAGAACAAAAGCCAAAATTGTAGCGTCCCTTATATTCAACGCGGCAACCCCCCCCCCCAACGAAAGCGGGACAGGAGGGTGCACGACATACACAGCTGGTCAGACACCACATCACGTTCTTTTGGAAGTCTTATTT
>JASAOP010002715.1:0-60499 GCA_030849055.1 Crithidia thermophila
AACATCCAAACCAACAACCGTTTTGTCGCAGCAAGGCAGACAAAAGGGGGAAAAAAGGGAATGAAAGTAATGACGACAAAAAAAAAAAGCGCTGATGCTCACTCTTCTGATCCGCTGAGTGGCAAAAAGAGGGAGAGAATAAAGAGTGACAGATGTGACAAGTAATGTTCGAAAAGAAAGGAGAAAATCGAAACCCGCAAAACAATGTAAGGCTCAAAGACTGTGCCGTGTATATCACAGAGGAAAAAAAAGGTGGAGAATTCTTAGAGGAGCGAAAAACAAAAGGGGAAGCGGAAGAGACAAACATGGATACGAAAAGGGGAAAAGAAAACTCACCACACAAAAAAAAAAAGTAATTGTAGTAAGGGAAGCACGAGTACGCAAACAAAAACACACGCAAAAATAAAAGAGAATGACAACAGAAAATAATGAATTACCTTAGGTGCAAGATTGGTCGGTCATAAACATCATGGAAATTAAAACAGCATTGAGCAAACTAGGAAAAATTGTGAAAATGGCAATTCAAGTATACGCCTGCGAATGTGAAAGTATAATTTGCTGCGTGCTTCAGTGCGAATCTGTGCATCGTGAAAACTAGAAAAGAAGAAGCTGAGATATACAACACGGTACTTTTCAGTATTTGCTTTACATTGGTTTATTAATATTCTCCGCTATCTTTCAAAACGTTTCTTTTTCGGAAGACAAGAAACTAAAAAAAAAAAGGAATTGCAATACAACGAGCCGAAAAAATGTGAAACAGCCTCAAGAAAGAGAAAAAAAGCTGGTGACTACAAATAGGTAACGAAAAAATTTCCACGCAAATTCAGAAAAAACATGTACATTTATTCAATAATCATGTTTTAAATGTGAAGAGTTAGGGCAGCACACTCGCAAAGTCCGCGTGAGAGATGGGCAAACGCCCAAACAAAATAAGAAAGCAAGAAAAGAAAGCATCTAAGGAGAGGATGCCAAAAAATCACAGTTAGTAAATGCGTAGCTTTGTCAGAGTAAGGGCTACATCCTCGGCACAAATTGTGTGGCAGACAAACGAAGAAAAATAAACTTACTTCATCACGTTCTCCACCTGCTTTCTCAGTTTATGTGCGGAGGGTTTGAGAAGCAGAAAGGGAGAGAAACCCGCTTTGTATTCTTCTGTACTACTTTTTTCCCCGTTTTAGATTCTTTTCGCTGCGTGGAATCCTGCAATTTCGTAGATATATACTTTTAAACCGCGGTGTAGAGCACATGGCAAGCTTGACGACAGTGGCAGTTATTAATATAGACGTAGAAAGAAAGCAAAACACAAACTTAATATATAAAGGTTCTCTTCCCCTTGACAGCAAACGATCGCTTTGAAGGAATACGAATTTGTTTTCTCATCGGTCTCTCCTTTATTTTCATGTGGTTAAAAAGCACATTTCGAGCAGTTATTCCCACAGTAAGACACAATTAAGTGTTTGCGTCGATCGAAAGAGCTAATTCTTACTGCTCTGCTTACAAAACTAGAAAATTTTTAAAAAGAAAGGGGTAGAGGTGCACGGTGAAACTACGGAGAAATAAAGAAAAAACGGCCACATACACAATAGAAGAAAGTTTAAGTAATAGCATCCACACGTTCACGAATGCAAACGCAAAACAACAAGGGCGCCAGTAGCGCAAAGAACAACAACAAAAATAGTATTTACTTTTAGGAAAAACGGAGAGTTCTATCATGATGACCTCTTCTTGGACCAGTGACGTGGCAGACAAACGCAAGTCGCAAACGAGCAGCAACTCTCACCACCTTGGCGATCCCAAGTGTGAGAAAAAAAAATGCTGAACAGGCGCAACAACAAGCTGGGTGGCTCCGCATAAAAAGCCAAGCAGTGAAGAAGAGAAAACGATGAGCAAAGCGCTTCGCAAAAAAAAAAAAGAGGAAACACCCCTCTGTAGCGCAGCAACGCTGTTTTCTTGTTTGCGTGTTTTCTCTGCCGGCAGCTCACCCTTCCGCCAATTAAGCCGTCTGCGATGCGAGGCGGAGCGCCTCCTGAAAAGCTGTGAGGATGGCGTTGCTGTTTGTGGTGCCGTCACCGTCCGCCGTGTCGAGCACCGTCAGCACCGCTTCGCGAACCTCCGCCGAGGACGACGCCGCGGCGGCCTTGCGCATCTCCTGCACCAGTTCACTCGTCGACTCCGCCTCCACCGCCGCCACCGTCGGGGGCAGCAGCAGCGAACCGCCGGGACGAGCGGCGGCCGCCTTGCGTCTGCGCAGCTCCGACTCCAGCTCCACAATGCGCTGCTGCATCGAGTAGGCCTTGCGGTAGAACGTCGTAAACTCGTCCACAAGCGATTCCATGTCCTGCACCTCCGGCGGGACGGAGGCGACAACGCTGCTGGGTGCGCCAAGGTCGCCCGCTCCGCTGACGCCGCGACTCTCCGGACTTGTGGGGCTGCTGCCGCCGCTGCTGCTGCTAGCGCTGGTGGCGCTGGTCGCCCCGATGACTGGCGTCGCCGTCACCGACGTGTTGGCCGATGCCGACGCCGCGCAGGCGGTCATCTCCGCCACCCCGACGGCCTGCTCCTGTAGCGCGTTGGCGTAGAAGCGGGCCTCGGCGTTGCCGCTGACGGCGCTTTCGTTGCTGAGCCGCACCCCACCACCGCCGCCGCTGCCCATCGTGGCCGAGGGGGTCGGACCGGCGGACGTCCCGGCTGGGCTCCACGACGGCGCCTCCACGCCTTTCCCGCCGCTGCTGTCGTCCTCGCCCTCCTCGTCGTCATCATCGTCATCGTCAAAGATGAAGTCATCCACGTTGGCGGTGCTGTCGCGGCACAGCGAGGAGACCTCCTCGTCGTCCACGTCGTCCAGCCCAATCAGCCCACTCACGGGCGACGGCGGGATGTCGGCGTACTCGGACGCCCGCGACGGAGCGGCTGGGTCGCCGATCGTCTGCACGCACTCGCTCGGCGTCGCCGTCACGGTGATGGCTGCGGGGTCGAAATCGTCCATCGCGTTCGCGGTGGAGGCAGAGGTCACTGCAGCCGCAGATGCAGCAGCGGCAGCGGCGGCGGCGGCCTTTTTCCTCTCCGTCTCTTTCCGCATGGCCTCCATCCTCTCCTCGATCTCGTGCTGCTTCTCGCGCAGCACCTGCTCCTCCTCGACGTACTGCATCGCAAAGCGCGGGCTGCTCGAGCCGATCAGCACACGCGGGCGGCACATCGTATCCACCACGACGATGCCGATGTCAAGCGGCTCATCCGTCGGCGCCGCTGCAGATGCGGCTGCGGCTGCTGCTCCTGCCGCCGCGTTGGACGGTCGCGGCGACAGCGACTTGGACGACGCTGACGATTTCCCGCTGCCCGACGGTGTCCCTGGAGTGGCGGCGCTGGCAGAGTTGTTGGAGCTAGTGCTGCTGTGCATTTCCTGCTGCAGGCGGTTCGCCAAAAAGTCCTTGTCGCCGCTGCCGAGGCCGATCCGGCCAGGGCGGTGCTGCGGGCCCCCACCGCGACTGGAGCCGCCGCTGCTGGCGGAGTTCGGGCTGCCGCCGGGTGAGCTGCCGGAGCGCGAGGGCCGCTGCTGGTACGTGAAGCGCGGGTCCTCCCAGGTGGTGGTCTGCGTCGTGGTGTCGATGAAGTAGCGGCGGCCGTCGTTGGTGAAGTACTCCTCCCAGCTCGGTGGCAGCTTCTTCAGCCCGCGGCGCGAGCTGGCCAGCGTGACGCGGGGGATAGTGCGCATGCGGTAGCCCGTCACTGCGAAGGTGAGGTCGCGGTTAAGGCGGCTGAGCGCCGTGATGGAGTTGTAGACGCAGATGAGGACGGAGGTGAACATGTTGCCAAAGCACAGCGCTGGCACCAGCATCGTTGCGGCGTGGTGGTGCAGAGGCGGCGGCATCGGCGTGTTCTGAATGGAGGCCCAGCTCTGCTCCTCCCCGAGGGGAATAGCCTGGCTGCGTGCCTGCACGGTGGAGGCCAGCCACGTCTGCGCCGCCGGGTCTTCGGCGAGGCAGAGGACGTGCATCGTGGCGCACCGGCACGTGTCGGTGAAGGCCGTCAGCGAGAAGAGCAGCGACGAGCCAGACTCGGACTGCAGCAGCGCCAGCTCCAGCGCACGTGACAGGTTCTCCAGGCCAACGTCCAGGGCGGAGAGGGCGTCGTTTGTGTTCTCGACCGGCATCGCGCGGGCGTTGAGCACAAAAGAGTCTGTCGTGGCCGACGAGCTCGATGGCGAGTTGACGTCGTCCGTCTTCTCCTCGAAGGCCGACGGGGTCGGCGGCGGCGCCAGCTTCAGCACCAGCTCCACGCGCTTGTTCGACAGGTCGAGCAGGTCGACGACGCTGGTGGAGTCGAAGGCGATGAAGGTGGACTCCATCCGCACGAAGCGGTGGTGTTTGGAGCCGATGGAGGGAAAGACAAAGCTGTAGGCCTGCGAGGTGGCGGAGCGGCTCTGCGCGCCGTCGGTGTGGTCGCCGTCCGACGCAGCATCGTCAGCGCCGGGCGACATCGACGGGTTGCCGGACGGCCGCAGCGGCGGGGAGGCGAGCGGCGGGCCTCCGCTGCTGCTGCTGCCCCCGTTACCGGCTGACCGGTCGCCCGTGGAGGAGGATTTGGGGCTGCCGTTGGCGCTCGACGCCTTCGACTGCTGCTGCTCCTTGCGCTCGGTAAAGCGGTCCATCATGGTGCGGATGCCATGGGGCAGCAGCCCGCACTCCTCCGGCGTGCCAATGAGGCCCATCTGCTTCATCTCCTGCGTGGCGCCGTAGACGAGGACGATGGCGCTGACGCAGTGGTCGACGACGGCGGTGATGGCCGGGTTGAGCGTCGCGTTGAGCATCGGCTCCAGCGACGAGGCGAGGCGGTAGTGCATCGGCACGCCCGCCGCCGTCTCCTCGGGGCTGCTCTGCTCCGCGATGAACTCCACGTTGGTGATGCGACCGAGCAGGTCGTCCACGCCGTACGTGACCGGCGGGCTGTTGACGGCGAGCACGCACTGGTGCAGCGCGGCGGTGTCCTCGCTGAGAGGGTCGTAACCGAACATGGACGCGTCCAGCACCGGGCCGCCCGGGTACTGCACCTGCGGCTCGCTATAGTCGATCGCCGCCAGCTGCAGGCCACTGCGCAGCATCGACGGGCTCATGCGTGTGCCGGCCGGGCCGTGCACCGGCGAGCTGCGGTTGCTGCCGCTGCCGCTCGTGATGCTGTTGCCCTGGCCGCCGCCCTGCAGCGGCTGCTGACGGATGCTGTTTGCGGCGGCCGTGGTCGTCGTGGCTGCCGGGTGCGCCGGAACGGTGGCGGGCGGCAGGATGGTGGAGTCCGCGGGGCTGCCAGGAAAGGACCCGTTCAGCACGAAATCGTCCTCCGCGGCGGGCTGCAGCGTCACCGCCCACGGCTCCCCGGTGAAGGACTGAAGCGCCACGTTCATGCACCACCGCACACAACCGGTGCTGGACGACGAGCCGCTGCCGCCGGACGGGCTGGAGGTGCCGCCGTTGCCGCTGCCGCCCATCATAATTGGTGGCGATCCGCGTGTGCTGGCCGCCATGGCCGCTGCGGCGGTGGTCGTGCTCGGTGCCTTCTTGAGAGCAGGCCGCAACGCCGCGGTGTTGGAAGAGGCGCTAGGTGGGGCAGCCGTGGTACTACTGCTGCTCGTGGCGGCGGTGGGGCCGCTGTTGCTACTGCTGCACCGCCCAGATGGCTCCTTGGTCATCCCAGCTCCGGGTAGCATTCCTCCTATGACGCTACTATCGATGCCCTGACTGCCGCTGCTTCGTTTTTCTACTGGGGCGCGGGTTGGTGAGTCTGGCGCGATGGCCGCGGACTTGGGTGATCGATGGCGGTGCACGTGGTGGTGATGCCCACTCGACTGCGGCTGCGACTGAGGCGGCACAGCTCCGCCGTCAGAGAGAGGAGATGCCGTGGTGGTAGTGGTGGTGCTGCTGCCGATGGTGAACGAGTCGCTCGCGCCTTCACTCATGGCGAGGTTCAGATCGTCTCCTTTTTCAGAAAGAACAAGGACAGCAGCGTCAACGTTCTTAGGGATGCGGGAGCAAGGCTGGGGTGACTCGGTAGGATCTGAATGACCTTCCAAAGATGCCATCCAAGGAGAGCCCTCCAATGTCGACAAGCACACACACACACACACACACGCACAAATACACGCAAAAAAAAAATTTACGCGGAGAGAAGAAAAAAGACACAGGAACCTTCGCAGAAAAAAAATCTTAAAAGACAAAAAAAATCGTTGCGAGCGAAGAAAGCAAGTCTTAAAGAAAAAAAGATGCCTACCCTACTACAAAAATTATTAAAGCTAAAAACCAAATTGACAGGCTATCTTACCTTTTAGTGTGGCACAGATAAAACAACTCACCAAGTGATCGTTAAGGCGTTTTCACCAATCGTTTAAAGTTCCAACTGTCCGTTATTACTCCACAAAGCTGTGAAAATCAACAGCAAAAGAACGTTTTTTTCTTTTCAAAAGGCCTACGCCAGAAATGCGAGTGGAACAAGTTAAGGTTAGTCTGCGCTCACAAGACAAACTCAGGAAGAAATCGCGAAGACTTTATTCCGAGTCTGTTCAGCACAAGCGTTGCAAAGAGCAGGGCACGGGGTTGAAGAAGGGAAAGAGAGCGAGGCGCAGCAAATCAGTCGACCTACTACTGACCTCGGATTATCAAATACTCTCCTTAACGTCAATGGGTACCTCAACGCTGCGCGCACACACTTTAATATCACCAACTATCTGCCAAAAAAAAAAAAGCTCAACTTGTCAACGTGGAATCAATGACACCAAAGAATGCTCTCCCTCCCTTGAACTAGAACAAAAAATTATTTTGCCAAATTAAAGACGCAACGTGAATCAAATAGAACGCACGGACAAACGAGCAACACCAAAAAGGGAAAAAGAAAGCCTAGAAGCAAAACAGCGCTACTGTTTTTTTTTTTCCGCTTCAAGAAAGCAGCAAAATTAATAGATGAGTAACGCACGCCGAGACAAAGGAAGAGAAAAAAAACCAGTAGCCTATATCTAAAAGAAAAGGTGAGCGCTTTTTGTGGGGCACACACACTCACAGAAGACTAAAACTTGATAAACAGAAGAATAAGAATGGGAAGAGGTGAGCAAAAAGTACACAATTGCTTCCTCAATTTACTTTCGAGGCTAGAGAAATTTATCGCTTTTTCGTGTGCGTTTTTTAAAGGCAGTGCGGCGATTTCTGTGTGTCTCCTCTGTTGTATGTTTCGAGAGCGCGTAGTTGCCTGTTTTTGGTCGAGCGCAATAATGGAAGTGCCGAAGGGGAAACAAAAAAATAATAATAATAATTTAGTAAATAAAAGTAATCGACAGAATGTAAAGAAAACAGCAGTGAATCAAAGCCTGTGAAAATAAAACAGAAACAGATGGAAAAACTATTCAGTACTATTTTTTTTCTCTTGTCCTTTTTTTTGCCACAACAAACCAGGCAGGAAGGAGAAAAAAAAAAGTGTTTGCTCTAGTTTTCTCTCTCAGGATCCTATTGCAAGGAACTTGCGGGTGAAAACTACGCCAGATAGAAGGTAGTAATATTTGCAAGAATAGGATAATTGCTATTAAAAAATATAAATATACAAACAGAACGAAAGGCAAAGGAGAACGGCAACGCTAGAAAATCAACTGAGAAACAAAGAATTCGTAAAACATATACATGTGATCAGCACGTGCAAGGAAGTGCACAGCAAACGTGCGGACGTGTTTTTTAGGCATACACGAGTGAAGTTATTGTCAACACAAAGCGATGCTTTTCCATGCTGCCGCCTCTGAAAATCAGGTTTTTTTTTTTCCAACGAGTCGTAAAAGCTCTCATCTTTGTACGCTGCAATCAGTTTTGAAAAGAGCTTTTTTTTTTTTAATATGCATTCCCGCGAGTGGCACCGCCAAACAAATGCTCAGAGAGCAATTTTTTTTTTTTTTTTTAGTTAACGTGAAAGGTAAACAACGCAAACAAAAACAGGAATATAATTTAAAACAAAAGCATCCGCCTTTTTCATAAGAAACGCAGGGTGCGAAGGAGAACAAGAAAAAAAGAGAGCTTTTTTTACATGGACGAAGGAAAACGAAGAAATAGAAAAACAAAGGTAGGACACTTTATAGCAACAGCTCTCTACCATCATGAAAAACAAAAAGAGGAAAAGAAAAACACACAAATAAAAAACTTTTCATCCGCTTTGCACTGATTGTTCATCACGTCACTCATCTGGATCGGGCAGCTCCAGCGCTGTCCGCAGCTCAACTCTGGTGAACAGCTTGCGCTGCAGCCTCTTCACACGCTGCCTCGCAATAAAGCCGCGCACAACGGCGTGCAGTCGAATCGCTGCCCTGTTTCGCAGCTCCCAGTACTCCATCTTCTCCCTCACGAGACGGTTCACGTGGTACTCAAGGCCCATCTTTCGACGCGTGAGAAAGCCCATGGCGACGCGCTGCAGCAGCGCCACCTCCGTGAAGGAGATGGACACCATAAAAAGAAAGTGTTGGTGCCGCCGGCAGAGGTAGCCGCGGCCGACCCGCTGCAGCAGCGTCGCGGCACCCTCGCGGGTCAGCTGCGCCTTCTCACCGCGCAGGAGGTGGGCGGCGGCGCCAAAGCACGCCGGCTCGGCCCCGCCGTTCTCCACGTGCGAAATATCCTTGCGAAAGGCATCGGCCTCGCTGACGTCCTCGTCGCTGCTGTTCGCCTCGTCGTCGCTGTCGCTCTCGCTGCTGCCGCGGCTGTCCTCGTTGTCCTCGCTGGGACTGTCAACGTCGTCGAAGCGGGACGACGAGTCGACCACCTCGACCCCGTCCAGCGCCCACTGCGCGGGGGTCATGCTGCCCATGGTGGCCCCGCTGAACATGAGCTCCGCCTGCGACATGGCGCCGACGGCGTGGGCGGTCGTGCTAAAGTCGAAGGGCAGCGAGTTGGCGCTACTCATCGACCGCCCGCTCCGCCCGCTGGCTGCGAAGAGGGAGCCCTCCATCGGCGTCATCACCGCACCCGCTGCGGCAGAGGTGGCCTTCCAGCAGGGGATGGGACCAGCCGGCCCCACCGCCGCTGGCGCCTTCTCCACCACCGCCTCCTCGATCACCTCCGGCTCGCCATCGTCCACGTACTCGCCCAGCGCGTCTGCCGCCTTTGGGACCGCCTCGTCGTCCGCCTGCGCCGACGGAGGGGGAACCATGAAGGCGCCGTAGATGCCCTCCACCAGCTTCTTGCGGGGACTGTTGCCGCCCACCGGTGCCTCCGCAGGACCGGCCGCGGCTTCTGCAGAGGCCGCCGTTGTCGCGCTGGGTGCCGCCGACTCGCTGCTGCCGTGCTTCGCGACAGGCGAGAAGGCCTCCCGCGAGAAGGAGACACGCGCAGGCGGCGGCGACGTCACCATGCGACGGCGCGACGCGGAGCCGGGCAGCGACATGGTGTCCGCGTCGTTGCCTGTGGCGCTGTGGTGTGGGTTCATCAGGGCGTTGTTGAAGGCATTGGCGATGCTGGCCATCGCGCTCGTGCAGCCGTGCGTCGTGGCGGCCTCCTTGGACAGGCTCAGCGAGTTGGACCGCGCGAACTCGCCCGGCGGGCTTGGCCGGCGCGCCGGCGAGTGCGCGGCGCCGGACACCAGCGCGGGCGGCATCAAGTAGTGCGAGGTGTCCGGCGTCACGAAAGGCGACGTCTCACGCAAGTGCCGCTCCGCCGCCACTGTAGACGCACCCGGGACCTCGTTTAGACTCCCCACACCGCCACCAGACTTGGAGCCGGAGGTGGAGCTGCCGATCACCGTCGACGGGTCACACACGCCATCGGTAACGTAGGCCGACGCGGACGACTGCTGCGACGGCGTCAGCTCATCAGCGGGGACCTGGAAGGGAGACAGCGGAGGTCCGAGACACGCCAGCGGCGGCGACGAAGGCGCCACGGCGTCGGAGTTGCTCAGCAGTGTTGGGTTTGTCACGGGTGGCGGCAGCGGCTGCACGGCCGGCGAGGGCAGCGGCGTGGCGGAGCTGGACGGAGACGGCAGCATCGGCGTGTTGCACGAGGCTGCAGAGCTCAGCCCCATCACCCCGCTGGGCACGAGACGCGGCGCCACGCCATCTGCCGACGTCTCCAGCGCACGCGCATGGCCCTGCTCTCCATCTTCGAACAGCAGCTGGGGCGCCGGTGGCGGTGGCGGACCGCGCAGCATCACGTCCTTCAGCAGCGCATCCAGGTCATCCTCCTCCCGCTCGTCGCGGTAGCGCTGGGCGAGCTGGTGGCGCGCCAGGTAGCCGCGGCCGACCCGCTGCACCCGCAGCAGTGCTCGCGCGCTCCGCACCGCCCAGTCGTTGTCGGTCGAGTTGGACAGGCGACGTCGGAAGGCGCTCGTGCTCGCGTTGCCGCTGCCGCTGCCGCCGTGGCGCGGGCTCGACGACTCGGGCGAGCTGCTCAGCGCGCTGTTCAGAAGTGGGCCGTTGGCGGTCTGGCCTAGAAACGGCACCGTGCAGCTGCCAGCGCTGCCGAGGCGGCTGTGCAGCAGGTTGATGAAGTCCTCCGTCGAGTCGCGCAGGATCGACGACACGGCGTCCTCGTTGGTGCGCTCGCGCGAGGGGATCAGGAGCGGCTTCATGAGCGACGGCGGCAGCGACACGACGGTGGCCGCGTCGACGGAGGGCGGCACGGTGATGGAGGTCATGAAGCTCTGCCCCTCCGGTTTGGTGGTGGTGCGACTCGAGCCGGAGCCCGACCCGCTGAACCGCCGCCGCCCACTTTGCTCACCAGAGCTGCTCCCGCCGTCGTCGCGCGGCGGTGGCAGCGTGTGCGTCGACGCCATCCCGTCCCTGTGCCCGGCGCGGCTGCCGTCCTTGGCGCCTGGGACGGTGAAGGAGGCGGAGTGCATCGTGTCCCAGCTGCGCTCCACCGCCCGCAGCGGCCGCACCGGCCTCGCCTCCAGCACGCCGCTCTCGTTGTAGGACGCGACGTATGTGACGGTGGCGTTGCTCTGCCCGAACGCGGACGACGACGGCGGCGGCGGCAACCACGACGAGCTCGAATTTTCCATCGCGGAGCTGCTGGGCACGCCGTAGATGGCGAAGAGTCGGTGCGTCGGCGACGCCGAGGACGGGTGGTCGTGCGACGAGGTGCCGGACGAGTGCGAGGAGACAGAGCGGTTCAGCTTGCGGTCGCGTGCGCTGGGCGGACCTCTGAGCGAGGCGCTCCGCCCTCCCGCTCCCCGTTGCCCGAGCGGCTCGCTCGGCTTTGCATCCGCAGTGCCGGCGGGTGCTGCTGCGGAAGCATCAGTGTTGTTCGCAGCAGCGCTAGTGTTTTTGTTGTTGTTGGTGGCTTCGCTTGGCGCCGCTGCGGTGGAGTGCCGAACAGGGGTCTGCAGCGCCGACGGCGTCTCGGGCACCGCAAAGGCTGTCAGCGGTGGTGGTCTGCCCATGCGCGACCGCCGGCCCTCCAGTGCAGGATGAAGCGGGGACACCGACGCGGCATCAGTCTTGGCAGCCGTTTCCTCAATGTGCGGCTCCTGTTGCGGCGTCATACGCTGCGCTGGTGATGTGGACGAGCGGCGCGCGTTGCGTCCCAGCCGGCGCCGAGTGAGGTAGCCGCGGCCGACGGCTTGCAGAACCGGTGCGATGAGCGCGCGCAGCTGAGCCGCGATTCGAGAAAGCGGTGGTGCGGGGGTGATAGGAGGTACCGCCTGCTGATGGGAATCAGTATGAGACTCCGTGGTGCTCGTCGAGGGGCGTGCCGTCGTCGACGCGCCTGGCGCGATTGTTGTCTCCTTCTTCTCCTCATTTGAACGGACAGCGGCTGGATTGCTTTCGACAGGGACGAGAGCAGGCTGCGACAGCGACACCTCCATCACCTTCGTCGGCGGCGACGGCTGCGGCGACGGCTGCTGCTTCAGCGCGACTGACGCAACAGCGGCACTCTCCACGGACACGGGGGAGGCGCGCACTGGTGTTGCCACCGCCGACTGCGGTGTTCGCCCCAGCGTGGCTGTCGGCCCCGGTGATGCATCTGGTGTGCTGCTGCTGGTGGCGGCGGTGATCACGGCCTCGACCTCCCTCTGTCCCCCCTTCTCTGCCTCCCCATCACCCTTCTCGTCCAGATGGCGCTGCGTCTTGCTCGGGTCCACGGCGGGTGCGTGTCCCTCCGCGACGGAGACGTCGTCGGCACTCTCGCCGCTGTCCAGAAGTTGCAGCTGCGGCGACGGCGTGCGAGGGCCTTCGCCGGCCGACGACGCACTGATCGACAGCACCGGGATTCCGCTGCCGCCGCCTGTGTTGCTGCTCTGCGCCGTGGCAGTGGGCTGCAGCGTCGTGCGCGGCTCCGGCGTCTGCTCAGGCGACGACAGCAACTGTCGAGTCGCATCCGTAGCGCGGTCCACGCTGCACCGCCGCGGCCGCCGCGCGCCACCGCGGGCACGACCGGCGTTGTCGTGGTCGCTGTCATTAAACGTCATGATGGGTGACGGGGTGGAGGCGGACGAGGCCGATGACGACGCCATCGACTGGATGCCGGTGTGTGTCTGCGCGTTGGCGGTGACCACCACCTGCGCCGACGACACGCCGCCCCCGTTAAAGGTGTCGAGATGAGTGCGAAAGGGCAGCTGCAGGCTTGTCACGACGAGGCCACGATCGGGCGTGTGCGAGACCAGCAGCACCGCCTGCTCAGAGGCGACGACACCGCCACCCCCACTATCATCATTATTACCACCGACGTGCACCGCAGCGTCCGCATTCCCTGCTATTGTCGCTGCTGCCGCTGCTGCCGCTGCTGATCCCGCTGTTGCTGTGGCGGTAGTGGTGGCGGCAGTGGTAGTGTCACTGTTGAAGTGGTCCCCGTCGTGGTGCACGGCGCTGCGACTTGGCGTGAGCATCGTCATGTGAGACGCCGACGAAGTCGTCGAGGGCACCAGCGCAGCGGCGTTGTCGAAGAGTGCCACCTCAGTCCCGTGGTGCAGCTCAGCTGGCGGCGGCGAGAGTGGCGAGATGCCTTTTTGCTGCAGCACCGCGCCCGCGCTCCTCACCGCCTCCGTTGCCTGCTCCGTGGCCCCTGCCCTCTTGCTCTCGTTATCTTCAGCGTGCCAGTCAGAGCCGGATGCACTCATCATGCTGTTCTCCCAGCTCTGGAGAATGCTGCTGTGGGGGTTGGACGGCCGCGAGGGGGGAGTGGGCGGCGGTGCCGGCACGTGTTGCACGCCTGTGCTCGTGCGCTGACAGGGTTGGGTGCTGCCGTTGTTAAAAGTGTTCGGGGCAGCCGGCACCGTGGCGATCCCTTTCACCGGACGCCCACCGTTCAGACTGTTCGCGTTGGCGCTCGTGTTGCTGCGGCCGCTGTGAGCGTGTGGGTCCCCGCCGTCGAGGGACGCGGGTGCGCTCTGCGTCACGGCCGCGTCATTGTTGTCGTCGTTGTTGTTGGCGCTGCTGGTGGCCAAGTTGGGTGGCCTGCTCGTTGCACTCGCGGCGAACTCCTCTCGACGACGTGCGGCAGCGTTCATGAGCGCCTGCACGTACACGTTGACCTGCTCGGTGCGACGGCGGGCGTTCAGCGGGCTGCCGTTCGCCCCGGCTCTGTCCTGTGCAGCCACTGCGGGATCGTCATTGCCTATGCCGCCGCTACGTACAACGGCCGTGTTGGTGGCCTCACGACTCACGCGCGTTGTTGCCGCATCGTTAGCGGTTCCCTCTTGAGGTCGAATCGCATCAGACGCGATCACACCGCCGGCGTCCGCGTGCTGCTTCTTGATGTGGCGGCTTGAGCTGCGGCCGTGCTTGTGTGACTTGCTACGTTTCTTCCCGTTGCGCACCGCGCCGTCGACGTTGTACGGGTGAGCCTCATGAACCGTCGTCGGTCCAGGCGCCGACCGCACCGTCGCTCTGCTCATCGTGGAACGGCGCTGCAGGTCCGCCGTACCGGGCCGCGGGGGCAGCGGGGTGAAGACGTCGTTGTATCGGCCGCCCTCCGCACCGCTGGGCAGCGACGCGGGGGTGCCGCCGTGGCGGTTTTGGTGGAGGTGACGTGGCAGCTGCACCTTCGGCGGCGACGGCACGTACGACATCTGCATCGTCCGCTTCGAGCCCCACGCGTCGCTGGCGCCCGCGCTCGAGACGGCAGCCGGCACAACTCCGCCGTTGCTCGCAAACGTGCGGAGACACGAGGCGCCGGTGTCCTTCCGCTGCGTAGCCGATGTCGGCCGAGGCGGGGGTGGCACGTCGTACCGGTGCACCTGTCCGTACTGCGCGCGTCGAGCGCTCTCCAGCAGCAGCGCCTTCGGGTCGACAGGGAGGGACGTGTTGTACGGGTGGCCCTCTTCGCCGTCCTCCTCCCCCACGCAGACGTCCTCGAGCCGCCCCTCTGCGTCGTCAGATACGATCGGGGAGCCGAAAAAGGAGCCGGTCGGGTACGCCGCATCGTTGCGGTGGCGTTGCTGACGGCGCGCGGCGGAGGTGCGGACGGCACCGTGGACGGGCGTGCTTTCCCCTTGTGCAGCGGCACCTGCCTTAAGGGAGGAGAAGTCCCACTGCCGACTCGACACCGCCGTGTCGTTGGTGGTGGTCGTCGTGATGGAGCTGGCGGCGGTAGCGGCGCTGCTGCTGGGTGGCGTGGCGCCGCTCAGCGGTGCGGGGGTGGCGGCGGCGACCAGGGAAGGTTCCTTCACGCTTGCGGCCTCTGCACTCTTGTGCTGCACCGACTCCTCCACAAAAGGTGCATGGGGAGAAGGGATGGAGAGGTAGGAGGTGGACTGCGTCGTGGGAAACACGAGCTGCTGCGCCGTTGCCTGGCGCGCACCGTTCAGTGGGGCCGGCAACGGCGCCTCTGCGACCTGCGCTCTATTATGATTCTCAATATTCCTATTACTATACTTAGCCGTTTCGTCACTGCGAGAATTTTTGTTGTCATCACACAAGCGTTGAATGACGGCGGCTGGCGACATGCCCCACCGCTCTAAGAGAACAGCAAAGCGCTGCAGCGTCACAACGCCCCACAAGGCATCGTACGACACGCATTGACGTGCAGCACGCGGGGTCGCCTGCCAACTGTGCCAGACGTCGCCGGCATCTTCAGCTGGTGCAGGAACGACAACACCACTGCCGGGACTTGTCGTGTAGAGCAGCTCGCGTGGAAGGTCCGGCAGCGTCGTCAGCAACTGCTCCGTGAAGAGCAGCAGCATCTGCAACCGGTCCGGCCTCTTCTTGTTGCTAGCACCTGCGTTCCTTGTTGTCGGTTCCGTCGAAGTGGGCTGCGGGCTCAAGGCGGAGGAGATGGCGAGTGGCGGTGCCGGTGTGTGGATGGTGCGAATGGCATGGGTGTGCTCCGACAGCGTGCACAGCTTCGCCCCCAGCAAGCAGAAGAGCGGGAAGCACATCCGCTGTGCCTCGTTGCTGAAGGACGAGCTCGCCTCGGAGCTCCAGTTCGACGACCACGTCACCGACGACGGATTTGGCGCAGACGAGACGACGGTCCCACGCGTCGGTGGTGCAGGGACGGCCATTGGCGGTGTGACGCCGCTGCCATGCAGGAGAAACGACAGCACGGCCTCGATGCACACCAGCCGTGTCTGTCGGTTTGCCGAGACAGTCACCGGGCAGCACAGCTCGGCGACGCGGTCCTGCAGTGCGCGCTGCGGCAGCAAGGCTTTGGTGAGGCCCAAATAGACGTCATACTCAACCCAGTTGGCGTCCGAGGACGGCGTCGGGGGCGGCAGGGGCGGTCGCGGCGACGGCGCACCCGTCAACACCTGGGCAGCGCTGCCGCCAGTTCCCGCCATGTCGATCGCAGACGTCAGCGTGGGGTGCATGACGGAGGCGGTGTCGAGGAAGACGGGCGGTGACGGCGGCGTCGGGGACTGCGCCAACGCGCTCTGCCCCTGCGGACTCTCCTCCTGCGACGACACGCCGGTCAGAGAAGCCAGCGGGGGTGGCCGCGGACGCGCACCTCCGCCGCCGCCATCGCCGCCGGTCGACGCCGCGAACCTCTTTCCGTTTCTCTGTTGCTGCCTCCTGTCGCTACTGCTGTCCGTCGCTGACGCCACCTTTGCCGCGGCACGATTCGCTGACGACGTCTCCGGAAGCGGTGACATGCCGTACAGCGAGGACGACTGAGGGCCGTCTCCGGACACGCTGGTGGCGAAGCTGGAGCCTCCGTCCGCTGCCCCGCCGCGCTGCCCGCTATTGCCGTTGCGTCGCTGACTCGAGTTCTGCTCGCACGACGAGGTCGAGTCGGGCAATGTCAGCGGCTGCGCGGAGTTGAAGGAGGAGACCGTGAAGGCTTGGAGAAGATTGCCAGCCGAGCGGGACGACAAATCGTGCGGAAGCTCCGACACGCTCGGCAGCACCACGCCGGTGGAGGTGGTGGTGGTGATGGTGGCGGTCGAAATGGCCGCGTTAACGCCCGCGTTGGACGTCGTCGCAAGAGACGTGTTGGTGTTGATGACGCGCGTGCCGGCACGTTCGTTGCTATTAAGAAATCTTGTAGACGTGGAGGGTATTACCGCAAAGTCAAACATTGTGAGTCGAAAGGAAAGGAGGCTCCCAACAACAAAAAAAAAAGGAAAGGGGAAAAGCAAAACAAACAGAGCCTGTGCCTTTTTGTTAGTTTTCTATGTGCAAACTCGATTGTTTTCGTAACTCAAGCAAGTGAAAAGAAAAGGGGAAGGTAATTTGATGAGGTGTGCAGCAAGGGTGTGGGGGAAAAAAAATTGAAAGAACAATGGTTCTAATGACAAAAACAGCAATATGATAAAGGCTATTGATTAACACACAAGAAAACAGTAATGGGGGGAAGAACAGCTAAAAGGGGGAAAAACAATAAGGCGCGTGTGGTTTTACTTGGATACCAGCACGAGAATTGTAATGAAAACAAAACTACTAAGGAGAAAACCACTTACAAAGAAAAAAATGTGAAACAAAAAAAAAATACGCTCCTGATCGGTGCGTTAACAGTGAAATGTGGTAACAATGTCGTCAAGAAAAAAAAGTATTAAAAAAACTTTTCGCGTTGCAGTATTCGTACAAAAGAACGCCTTTCAGCGCTGGTGATCTCTCCTCCGAAGCCGGAAACAACTCTACTTTATTATTATGTCGTTTCTCACTTCACAAAGAGTTGAAGGTAAAAAAAAAAAAAGAGGGGTAAAAAAAAGTTAAAGGTTTCTTTTTATGGCCACACTAATTTTGCGTTCTCAGAGCAATAAAGAGACGGCGCTCGATGAAAAAGCGCACGTGCCGAAACCTTTTACTTCCTCTGGCTTGTTGAGAATTGTGACTAACGAGTGGGTAGGTTGTAACAAAAAAAAATGTAAAACGAAAAGAAATTTTGCTGTTTCCAGAAGTGCATTCGCAAAAGAAAAATTTTTAAGTATCGAATAATGAACAGAGCGAGAAAAAAGATTAAAAGACAAGACAAAAACGAGGAAAGGAAAAATGTAAAATTTAGAAGAGCAAAAACTAAGCAGCTGCGGTCACTCTCCTTCAGTCAACTAGTTTGCCTTGACACGTAAGGTATGGAGGCAAAAAAAAAAAACGGGGAAATGTTAATACGCAAAAACCCTCAAGCACGCCAGAGTAGAAAAAAAAGGGGGGCCAAAAAACGCAGATCCACCCAAAAAAAAAACAAGGAGAAATAGAAAAGCGCTTGAAAGTCAAACTACAGTCGCCGAACTCTTAATGTATAAAGAGAGAAAAGAAAAAGAAAAGTGTAAAAGGTTGCGTGCGGCAAAAGTCAAGCAGGTAAAAAGCAAAAGCAAAAGAAAGGGAAAATCGAGAAACTGTAAACGCTGCTCAGAGCGGCAAAAAGAGAGGAAGATCAGAAGAAAAAAAACCTAATCTACAATAAGGAAAAGAGAAGCGGAAAATTAGGAGTAAAAAAAAACGTCTTGGCGGAGGCAACAGCAACGTGCAAGAGAAAAAAAGGGAGAAGCACAACAGAGAAAGAAACGGATTAATTTTTCCCTTTTAGTGCTTCGTAGCCACCAAAGACAACTGTACAACGCGTCCAAAGATCAAGCGCACTAACGCTCAGATTTAGAAAAAAAAGGTAGAGGCAGCTTTTTAGACGGCTGTGTTAACAGAGCAACAATAAACCGCACAATCGCGTCTAACCTATCCTATGCAGAATAAACAAATAAAGCTCGACTGTGCACTGCTTGTCGCTTTAATACGACCCGCTGCCCATAAGACGAAATGGGAGAAAAAGAGAGAAGGAAAAAAGAAGCAGAAAGTGAAGAGGAGGAGAAACGTAGAACAACAGAAGGATGCATACAGTTTCAGACCAGCAGATGTCTGCCATTGAGAAATAGGGAAAAAAGGTGTGGCACCAAAATACAGGACACACACATGAGCGTGAAAGAGAAGAGATCGCTGGCGGTATGTGGTGTCTTCCTTTTGCGTTTAGTCCCTCGACACCCTGCATTCTGCTACAACTAACCATTACGTTAAGCGCGCACGTAGGAACCTTTTATTCTGGTTGATCGTCGCTTCCTTGAAAGATGCTAGAGAGAAATAGCGTTCGTTGCTTCCGTTGAACGTAGTAGCTTCGTTTTGCTAAAGCTCTCTTTCGTAGTCATGCGTTTTTTTTCTTCTTTATTTTTTTTTTGCAAAAGAAAAAGCTGAATCGTCTGTAAGCAAGTAAGTTTCGTGTTTAGATGTGGGACTGATGCGCTGTTGCGCGTCCATGCTCCAACGAGGCGCTTGTTTCGCCGCGGCTGTGTGAAGGAGAACAAAGAATGAACAAAAGTATTGTGAAAAGATTGCCAAATAAGTAGAAGGGCACAAACCCAAACAAAGCCATGAACAGAAAAAAAAACACTTAAAAAACCTCTTCCTTATCTTTCCGCTCGGTCCTTTAATTTCGATGCAATTGTAAAGAGTATCCTCCACAATTCTTTTGCATTCAGAGAAGGGGGGAACAGAATTCAGCTCTTGCTGGCAAAGAGAAAGTAGCATTGCAAGAACGCTAAGAGAAAAAAAAAAACGTTGCTTTTTTCCATCTGACACTCTTTCTGAGCTTGTTCTGTTGGCAAGCACAACTCAAATAAGCAGAAAAGAAGAAAAAACAGCCACTAAGCTGCCTTTTGCCACTCCCTCAGCGCTCAATTCGGGCCCAGCAGTTCCGCGCGCTCCTCAACAATAAACTTGCGCAGCTCGCCAAAGCAGCGGAGCTGCTTCAGATCTTCCGGGGCGTCCGTGTCCATAACCAGCCAGCGGAACAGGTCGCTGTCCAGCTGCTTCAGCATCGTGTCGTACTCGTCCAGCATGGCAGCGTCCAGCGTCTCCAACTTGCATCGCGCAAAGTGGCCAAAGATGAGGTCCATCTCGACCATGCCACGATAGCGGGACTGGTAGATGAGACGCCGACGCTTGTTCTCCACGCTCTCGTTGGGGTCGATGGGGCGGGAGTCGCGGAAGGTCTGGCCAAAGGTGCCGGCCACATCGCGGGAGCCCTCCGCGCGCTGCGGCTCGACGTCGGACGGGTCTGCCGTGCCGGGCACGTCGGGCTGCCGCGGCGACTGCTCGGGTGTTCCGTCGCCGGCGCGCCACTTCTTGAGGAGCTCCTCCTCCTTTGGCGTGGCGGCCTTCATGGCGGCGAAGTCCTGCGAGAAAACTTTCTCTCGCAGCGTCTTGGCCACCGAGGAGGCGAATGGGTTGGACGGGGCGGCACCACTGCTGCACCACCGCTGGGTCACGCAGAGGACAGCGCTGGCGGTGGCAACGCGAGGCAGACCACGGGAGACGGCGCGCATTGCACTGCGTTTCGATTGGAACTGAAAAAGAACTGTTGACAAAAAGGAAGAAATGTAGAACTTGGTAGAAGCCAAAAAAAAAAAAACAGAACGTTTATGTATATCAGAGGGAACTACAAAATTTTTCACCGTGCAAACAGGGAAAGCAGGGGTCTTTTTTTTTTAGCGTTTTTTGTTTGATAATTTTAAAAGGCGCTCCAGAGAGGCAAAAAAGAAAGCAGTGCAGTTATTCAAGAAGCTATGCGTTACGATTGGGTTGATACTGAAGGTTGCATAGGAGAAGAGAGAGAAGCGCGATAAATAAAACTTGGAGAAAGAGATGTGGAAGAGAACAAGTCTGTGCAGTTAACCTTAGCGACGCACATCTCGAAAACCTCTTTCCTTACGAGGGTGCTTTGAAACGCGGTGCATCGTTCTAAATCAACTCGTTTTCTTTCGGAAAAAAAAGGTATTCAGCGTAAGAGCCTTTCGCTTATTATTTTTCTTTTCTTCTCTAACGTAAAGAATACTGTACAGATATGTGAATATAGCTTTGCGAGGTGCTTTCTTCCTCGCTTGCTCTCGCTCTCGCTTTCGCGCACACGCCCCTCGGCGTGTCACCACGCACCGCTCCGCGCCGATCGCGTCATGCGCGTCGCGTTGCTCTTCTTCCGTCGCCTGAGCTTGTGCTCCGTCACGATCCGCGTGGGCCGCTCGATCGGGTCCGCCTCGACCGGCGGCACCCACGACGCCTTGTGCAGCAGCTCCTGCAGCTTGCGAATGCAGCCCTCCTTGTTTTGCAGACCGCTGCGGTGCTCGTGGCAGCTGACGACGATGGTGGCGCCGTCGGAAGTCAAGCTGGCACCGGCTTCGTTTTTGCGCAATGCGTCGAGCAGCTCCTCATCGAAAAACTCCGACAGCATCTCCAGATCGGCGCGCAGTTCCACCTTGTTGCTGCTGCTGTTCGTGCCTTGCCCGCCAGGGCCGCTGCCGCGCATGGTGCGAATCTCGTACACGCAGGGATCGATCGTGATGTGCTTTGGGTTGGCCAGCCGGAAGTAGCCCTCCTCTTTGAAGGAGCTGATGTGCGAGTGCCTCTGCGCAACCACGAGAAAGGATGGAAAGCACGTGCGGGAAGCGAACGGCGACGCAACGGGGCACCAACGTCGTTGCGAACGAAAGCAGTTGCGGATGCAGAAGCGCAGCATCAAGCAGGGATTTAACAAGCTTCAGTAAAAACCAGAAAAAAAATGGAGTTTAAGCAACGCTTTTAAAGATGAAAAGTTAGTGTTGTTGCAGGATAGTGTCTATCGGCTTCCTTTTCTTATTCCGAGACAGCACAACAAGAGACGGAGGAAAAAAATTGCTGAAAGTTCTGTATCTCAAGCAAAGCACTTGTCACTAAACTCTATTTTTTCAAGACTTCTTAACGGAAGCCGTTTTCCACTGAAAAAAGCATCGGGGGACAAGTAGAACTAGTCTTTTATAAAGCAGCATCTTCTCTTGTTTAAAAACATCGTTTATTTCACTATTGACTTTACAATTTGGTCCCGTTGTTTTTTTTTTCTTTTTTACTATTGACTCGTTGAGCCAAACCTCTAAAAGGTACGCAACAAAAAAAAAAAAAGATGAGCATGCTTGTCACCTGCACAGCGGCATTTGCAAGCATTGAGGAGATACGGGTCTTCCATTCCTAACGGCCGCAACGTGGTGCACCGCTCGGTTAAACTTCCGCGCCGCCCCCGGCTTACAGGCAGACAAACCCGCAGAAAAATGATAGCCCGCAAAGAAAGAAAAGTCAGAACCTTTTCCCAGACGCACAACTTCACTTCGCATGCGTCTGCGTCTTTTCGTTCTCCGTAAATTTGCGGAAACCAATCGAGTTGTCCATGTTCGACCCCGATGTGTAGGACCGGTTCGTGTACTTCTCGCGCAGTTTCCGCAGAAACTCCAGTGTGACGAAAGTCACAATGTTGTGCGGCGCATAGCGGGAGAAGACCGCCACCGAGCCTTTGTAGAGCCCGCGAACGCCTTCGACGCGATACACCTGGCCAATGGCAATGGCGAGATTGGACGAGTACACCTTTGCAGCGCCGGCGCGTTGGTTGAAGCACCGCGTCATGACGACGTCGAGTGGGTTGACAAAAACCACGATACACAAGGCTGAGAAGACTGCGGCGCAGATGTGCACGCGAATATCCGACGCTGCCCAGCCCGTCAGCGCACACGTTCGCGTCTTCGCTGCGTCGTACGAGGTCAGCTGCGTCGCCGAGAAGACGACGGTGCGCTGCGCTGCAATGTTGGCCCCCTTCCACAACCCACGCAGCCCATTTTGACTGTAGATTGTGACAAACGCGTCGCGCACGCCGGCGTAGTGCTGCGGCGATGCGGCCGTGGACGTTGAAGTGGCAGACGAGGCTGCTGCTTGACCCGCCGGCTTCAGTGAGGCAGGGAGGTTCTGCTGTGCCTGCAGCCGTGTCTTGACCATCTGGAACGGCGACGAGGCGTAGTTGCCCACGAGCCCGCACAGCGCGCCCGCTGCGATGGAGACGTGAAGGCCGTCAGAGTGAAAAGCGTGCGTCAGCTCCGCGCGGACGGCGGGGTAGAGACCAATGCGGATGCCGTTCTGGGTGATCTGCCACAGCAGCGCCGAGGCGAGCCCTTTTTGAAGAGCGCCGATGCCCTCCTGGCGGGCCACCACCGACATCCCTTGAACCATGTTGCGGTACACCACCTGGTAGTCTCCGCGCTTACGCAGCTCCCCTTGCAGCTGCATGCGCGTCCGCATCACATCGAAGGGGTTAGAGACGAGCGTGGCGCACACGGACGCCACCGCACCGTCAACGTACATGTCCAGTGTGGACATGACAGACAAAATTGGAGAGAGAGAGAGAGAGGAGAAAAAAAAGAAGGGGTTTCCTTTAAATGGGGTGGAGAAAGGTTACAAAAAAGAAATGTGGTATAGATGAGTATAAGGTGAGAAAAAAAAAGTCAATTTGTAGATGTTGTAGGTTAACAACACGCAATAGCGAAAGCGAAGAAAAGAAAAAAGGAAGTGCTACGTAGCAAGTGTGCGCGACGCTGTGATTTGCCAATCGTAGGGGGATGTAAAGCATCGCAGGAAAAAAAAAAAGCGGAGGATGTTAGTAGAATGTTAGATCAGTGGAAGAAATAATGCAAAGATTGCGCGGACGCTTCGCTAACAAAGCGTTTTACGTACATCACTGAGCTGCGTGGCTCGATGAGAGTCATTTGCAGAACGGGAACAAAGATGAAAGCGAGAGTGGTGACAAAGACGTCTTAACTGCTGATGAAGTAGCTGCCTTTTTTCCTCCGTATTTTTTAAAGATTCTGGAAATAAGTCAAAGGGCAAGTAGAATGTACCATTTGATTTTTTAACAAGGGAAGCACTTGGAAGTGCAAGATACTCACTTCACGCAAGAAAAAGAAGAAATGAAATCAAGATCGAAACAAAAATATAAAAAGCTGATGAGGGAAAGAGGAAGAGGTAGACCGCCCGCCATGCACGTGGCATGTGAAACCGCAAGAGACGGCAAAGGAAAAACGAAAATCGATTCCACAAAAAATCAGGAAAAAAGACTCACAATTCGTTGCGCTTACAGGTAAGCGCAGACGCCAACACAATCACGGAATGCGCGTCTAGCACACACACACCCAGCTTCCTTCCAACCAACGATTGGACCACTCATAAAACAAATTCAAAATTAAAAGCTCACTCTCCCGTCCATCGGTGGAGTTGATTCATGGGGAGGCGAGTAGTTGGCGAGCTCAGCGTCACACAGGTATGATTTACACCACCTATGATTGTGCGACACGCACGCATCAAAAAAAAAGGGGGAAAAGTAGAATTTAAGAAAGGAGGGATCTACAAATAAATAGATAGAAGTCGAGAAGACGCAAAATTGTAAATATATAGTAGTAGCAAATAACAAGCGAAAGATGAAGCGGCCAGCTTTCAACGTGCGGGTGTGGGTGTAAGTCTCCTAATGCTTCAGACAACTAGGAGAGGTAGAAAAAAGGGGAAAGCGATGGCGTCTGGATATGTTGGAATGTGGTTTCAGCGCACTTTCTTTCAAGCGACGAACGCTCAATTCGTCTTGCTTTTTGCTGGCATAGTACTTGAAAGTCTGGTCGTCAAATTCGAAAAGTAAACCAAATCATAAGGAAAAACACTAAGGGAAACAAAAAAAAAAACTGAAAGTGTGAGATCAAACCAACCAGAAACCGGACAAGGGAAAAAAAGTGTTACGGTTAGAATGAAAAAGTAAATATGGAGATTCTGATTAAAAGGCAGCTTAAAGAGGAAAAACAAGTCCTTGTTTGTGGAGCATCACTTTTTCGTTTGAAGGCATAAAAAAAAGGCACCTAAAATTTGTTTCGGGGTGTGGAAAAGAACGAGAGCATGAAAAGAAAAACGTTGCAGAAATGGACACATTTTTCTTTGTCCTTGTTTCTGCTTGAACTCCTTTTTTTTTTCTTTTTGTCATGTGCCTTGCACTGACGTTGACTGCGCTTTTCTGCCATCAAGAAGACGTGACTTGGAGAGCACGTGGAAAAAAAGAAAGTAAGATAGAATTCCGGAAAGACCGCATGTGTGCACTCCATCCAGAAATCTTCGCGTTCTATTCGTCCCGTTTTCTAGTACGGCAGAAATGAATTATTTTTAACGTGTATATATCAAAACTACTGTTGCACCAGCGTGCTTAAGTATTCTCACCAGGTTAAGCACTTTGTCAATATATGTTAAGTTAGTCAAACACACTTAAATTCGCTAGCAGGTGGACAACGGCAGCAGCACCGATAAAAGAAAAAAAGAGAGAAGAGAGACAGGAACAAAAAAAAAAAAGCGGAAACGCAATTGCACTTCCCTTGTTTTCGCACGTTTTCCAGCTCGCCATAGCAATGCGCCTCGACTGGTTTTTGTACAACACGAAGCACCGCTCTGTTTCAAAAACAAAAAAGGGTGAAAAAAGGTGACTCTTNAAAAAAAAGACTCTTGCGGAGGACGCGTAGCACCGCTAAAAAAAAAAAAAAAAAGGTGAGGGAGAGAGAAGAAACGGTCATACCTGAAGATGATTTGAGACAACGACCAGGGTTGTGCAAACGACTAGCAGCATCGCTAGCTTCAATACCCAATGTCATAGTAATGCTTCTTCCTCTCTCTCTTCTTTTTTGTTTTTTCAATTGCTTTTCTCTGCGCCTTTCGCATATCAGAGCCTCAAAAGGCTTCCAAAAAAAAAAAAAAAGCTGGCAGTCGTCGAGGAAGCACGTGTACTACACAGACGACTCATTTGCAGCTTCGACCTCGTCGTTAAATTTGCGGAACCCGATGGACTTGTCCACCTTTGACCCGGATGTGTAGGACCGGTTCGTGTACTTCTCGCGACCCTTGCGGATGAACTCCAGCGTCACGAAGGTGGCGATGTTGTGCGGGGCAGAGCGGGAGAACAGCGCCAGAGAGCCCTTGTACAACCCACTGAACCCCTCCACACGATAAATCTTCCACGTCGCGGCCGCCAGGTTCGACGAGTAGACGTTTTTGTCTCCGGTGCGGTGGTTGAACGACCGCGTCATGACGACGTCCAGCGGGTTCATGAAGGTCACAATGCACATTGCCGAAAAGATCGCAGAGCAGATGTGCACGCGAATATCCGACGCACTCCAGCCCGTCCACTGACACAATTTCGGCTTCGCCGTGTCGTACGCGGTCAGCTGCGTCATCGAGCCGACCATCGTCCGCTGCGTGGCGATGGTGGCGCCTTTCCACAGCGCACGCACGCCGCCCTGCTTGTAGATCTTCTTCATGGCGTCGCGTACACCGTTGTAGTCGTACTGCTCGCCGGTGGTCACAGTGCTGAGGTTGCGGCCGTGCAGCGTCGTCATGGTGTTGCGCTGCGACTGCAAGCGAGTCTTGATCATCTGGAAGGGGCAGGAAATGAAGCTGCCTACCGCGCCGACCAACGCGCTGGCGAGAATGGTTACGTACATGGCGTCGGAGTTGAAGAAGTGGCTGAACTCTGCGCGGACAGCCGGGAAGAGACCCACGCGAACGCCATTTTGCATAATCTGCCACAGCACCGCCGAGGCAAGCCCCTTCTGCAGTGCCCGAAAGCCCTCCTCGCGCACTACGCGAATCATACCCTGCCCCATGTTGCGGTACTCCACGTGGTACTCGCCACGCTTGCACAGCTCGCCTTGCAGCTGCATGCGCGTCCGCATCACATCGAAGGGGTTGGAGACGAGCGTGGCGCACGCGGACGCCACCGCACCGTCAACGTACATATCAAGGCTGGACATTTTATTTCAAGATCGTCTTCTTTCTTTGTCCTGGAAAGCGAAAGAAAAAAACGATAACCGATAATATAGGTGTAGCTAATTACGTGTTAATTAGAGGGGAGGTGATGATGGATTCAATGCAGCTGACTTTGCGTTCCACCCGCAAGAAAGCCACAACAGACGAAAGGAGAAAGGGAGAATATATCAAAGTGGAGAAAACATCATTAAAAACTTGACCACGCAGACAACTATACATATGCACCTCAAAACAAAAATTTAAAGCGCAGGTCTATTTCTCTGCTTGTTTGTCAACGTCGCGCTTTACAATGGGGCTACGTTACAACAAGACAAAAAACATCGACCCAATTAGCGTCCTTCATTGTCGAAAAGAAGAAAAGGACTTTTTCCTCAAGTTCGAGCAGCAGTCACACAAGTAGAAGAGAAATACATCAGTTGCGGCCGAACCACTATATTTTTAAACACGCGCCGGATTGACTAGAAAGCCGCGCGTTCCAGCCCTTTGCCTCCGACTATGCATCATATTGCTCAGCTGTTACCTTTGCGTTGAGTCCTTTGTTTTTTTTTTTTTCTTCGCATTCGCTATAATCGCAATAAAAAAAAAGGGAAAGCACAAATGATGAAAGGTTGCCTGCAGAACAGGTCGTTTCGAATGCTTCTCGTCAAAACTGATAATACAGTTTGAAAACATTTAGAGTTGAAGAAAAAATGCGATGAAAGGTGACTGTAAAGAAATTCACAAACAAAATAGAAAGAGAAATATGAAGACGCCGCACCAACGTTCATACAACCTGCACACGCACAAAACACGCCAAAAAGAGAAAAATAAAAAAAAAACGTAAGCTGAAAAAAAAAGCGTTGCATGGTCAAGACAGAAAGAAAGTGAAAAAGAGAAGTCCGCTTCAAAGAAAGAAAACAGCTTTGGGAAGGCAGTGAGAACTCTGAAAAGAAGCGCACGTATCGTATGTTCGAAAACAAAAAAAGGATTGAGAGCTGATGATTTAGTGAGTTCATCCTTCACTTCAAAGTATCAATCAGCACCACAAGCACAAGTACTAGATGAAACTGACAACTAACCGCCAGAAAGTGGCAGCCGATTGGCTACTAAAGAAAAAAAGAGGAAAAATACTACTTAAACAGCAGACAAGACAAACGACGATCTGCGCGTCCTCCTTCGACCTCAGCTCTCCATCACTGCCAAAAGCTTATTGTGATTTGTTCTCCTGCTAGCCGCGGTTCACATTTTTGCTTTTTACTCATGCAACTCGCTCGCACGCTACTTCGAAAACAAAGCTATTGGGTGTTTGATTTTTTTTTGTTTTAGTAAAGAGTGATAAGAAAAGAAAAAAAAACTAATCCTAAGTTCAGTGTAAGTCTGTTAAAAGAAAAAAAAAAGTGTGACAGAGAAAGCTCAAACGCGGAGTGTCACATCCGCGAGAAAACCAAAACCGCGCCAGTCACTCCACTCACAACATTTCGAAAATATATTCTTAGAGAGAGGCAGTGAGGCAAAGCTGCACTTTGTTTAAAAGTGTGGCAGCTTTTACCGTGAGTATTCCTCTCTCTCTATCTCCTTTGCGGACATACAAAAAGTGCATTTGCTCGCACTTCAAAGCCTGGCGCAGCACGCGACACAAAACCACATATAAAATAAATTGCTTACGCGAGGCGGCGGGTGAAGGTGCGCTTGCCGTTGGGGCAGTCCCAGACCCAGTGGCGCATGTTCACTAAGGCAACCTCGAGCTCGCCCATCGCCTTCTCGCGCAGCTCCTCCGGCACCTTCTTGCCGAAGCTGTCCACCGCCTCCACACAGGCGCACAGGTAACGCTCACGCTCCAGCGCGTTCCACACGCAGCGCTGCACGTAGTAGCGTGCCTTGGCAATGCTGGTGTAGCACCGCTCCGTGCGGCCAGCCCAGAAAAGGATGCTGCGCAGGTAGTTCAGCTTGCGCAGCATGTACTCCTTCTCCGCCGTCTTGTGCGTGCAGTTGCCGAAGACGTAGCGGTAGAGCGGGTACTCGTCGGTGTAGATGGTCTTGTACAGCATCTCCAGCGAGCTGACGCGGTCGTGCCAGTACGAGTCGAAATCGGCGCACCACGAGATGTGCATCAGGCGATCCGTGTCATCCTCGAGGCTGCTCAGCAGGTAGCGCTCCACCGCGTTCAGCTGCAGGCCCTCCGGCACCGTCACCTCCGGCACGTGCCAGAAGCCAAAGCTGCGGTACTCCGACTGCGACGTGATGCGCTTCAGCCAGCTCTCCTTGCAGGCCCAGTCTTCGCATGGCACGGAGCCCCACGTCGTGTAGATGCAGCGCGCCGGCACGGACGTGGCGGCAACGTTGGCTAAGGACAGGCTGGACGCCGCCGCCGCACCGGTCAAACGAGCAACACGACGCATTTTCGTATTGTTGTTCTTAATGTTTTGTAAAAGTTTTTGATTCTTTCTGTTGCTTTATCCGGGTGAAGAGTCTTCCCTTGAAAATAGAGAAAATAAAAGGAGACACAGTTTTCTACTACAAGGTCCTATAAAGAAAAAGGAAGTGTTTTGAGACAAACTGAGGCAGCGAAGTATCGAAAAGTTTGCATGCGCATCCGGCACAAAAAGAAAAGGGAAGAAATAAAGGAGGGATTTGAGAATAAAGACGGTGTTTGGGAAAAAGGGGGAGAAAATAACACCAGGGCATAAAGCCTTTGCTTCACGGAACTTGACAGCAGTGTGAGTGGTCCTGTTTGCGACTTCTCAAAGCACGTTAGGGTTTGACATTTAAAAAGAAATTAATGTATTTTTGAGCTGCTGCTCAACTTTTCTCTAGCCTTTAAAGTAGTGGTTTGAGGCGCTTTATCATGTGATAACCCGTTGATTGTAAACCCTTAAGACGGAGATATCGCCACTTAAGCATCACCTTCTTTTCTTTTCGTCTTCGATTGAATTGTTATTCTTTAAGGTTAAGCGTGTGAGAAAAATTACATACTTTTCTTTAGAAGTTCTGTGAGCAGCGTCCCTTCCGCACAAAAGTCGACACCAAAGGACACCAACGCGACCGTTCCAGCAACAGCAGCTGAACACAACTGCTGCGTTCACATTTCAGCTCTTCTCGTGTGTTTCCCCCCCCCCTCTCCTACACCCATGCTGCTAATAAACAACAGCGTGGCGGCAAAGGAAAGCACCTCCTCAGTAAGGGCGGTGATAAGAATACAGTTGCCCCATGTTGTGCGGCATCCCCTCCACGTTTTTCGTGGCCTTCCGCAGGCTCTCCATGCGAGAGTGCGTCGCGCCGTCCTCGTACTGATGCGTGTGGAACTGACCAGGCACGGCGCCGTCGTGCCGCCACGGTGCCTCAGCGCTGCCCTTGTTGTTCACCTCCTCCATGGTGGCATCCTGTGACGCCAGCACAGGGCCGAGCTGCGGCTCCGGTGGCGCCTGCACTCCAGCTGGCACGGTCATCCCTACGAAAGGACGGAACGGCATCTGCGACTCTGGCGGCGGGGCCGGGCCGTCGGGGAGCGGCGAGGCCGCAGCGCGGATGTGGCGCAGGATGCCATGACCGAACTGCCGCTGTGCCTTGTACGCGAACGACTCCGCTGCGTCTTCCATGACGTGGCGCAGACGCGCATCCCGATCGAGTGCGCGGTCCTCGAGCGCGGAGCTTGGCGTGGAGGAAGCGGACGCGGCGGCTTCTGTCGCGGTGTTCGAAGCCGCGGAGGAACTCTTCTGCTGCTGCTGAGAAGTGTGTTGCTGCCGACGACGTCGCTGCACGTCAAACAAAATCTCATCCAGCGTCTTGCCATCGAAGGCGTCGGCAAAGACGCGATTGGCGTCACCCCGCACGAACGGCTTGCGGTAGCGTCGCGATGACGACTGTGTTTGTTGTTGTTGTTGACTTGCTGACGCGGACTGCGCCGGCGCCTTGCGCTTCCTTCGCGTGGTGCTGAAGGGGCTGCTGGCGGAGGCGGTACCCTTTCCCGCTGTAGCATCAGTGCGCGCCTTCGCCGTTGCAGCAGCGGCACTGTCTGGTGCGGACTTCGTGCTCTGCTTCCGCCGCGTCTGCACGCCAAGCTCCCCATCGTGGGCACGGCGTCGCACAGGGTCGGAGAGCACCTCATACGCCTCCGAAACGCGGCGGAAGAGCACCTCCGACTGGGCCCGGTGCTCGTCCTCGGCCACATCCGGGTGGTAGCGCAGCGCCAGCTGGCGGTAGGCCGCCTTCACCTCCTGCGGCGTCGCGTCCGTGTCCACGCCGAGCACGCGGTAAAAATTGCGCTGGGCTGCGTTGGGGGCCGCTGCGGATGAGGACGACGACGAAGCAAAGCGGTACGTCGAGTGCAGCGCCGTCATGCCGCACCACAGCGACGTCGATGGCTGCGGTAGTCGGCAGCAGCAACTGTCGCTGCGGGCATGGTGTGTCATAGGTAGCGGAAAGGCCGCGGCGCTGCGCAGACGGGCGGCGACGACGAGGCGGCCGCTCGGAAGAGAGCGTGCACGCTGCATGGTGGTCGGTAGAAACGTGCGCGCTCACAAGTAGAATAAAAAAAAAAATTGCAGCTTATTCTGCTATTTGTTGTTTTCTGTGTGTGGGGGCACGACGGCAAACTACAAAGGGTAGAACCGCAACTGGTAGATGAGATTTGAAAGAAGCAAAAAATGGGAGAAGTTGCGATACGATGGTGAAGCATGTATAGTCCTTGACTAGAGCTTTCGAGCGTGCTCGTGAGAGAAGAAAGGGCAGAGTTAATTTTATCCTTGTGAAGTGATACTTTCACGGTGGTAATCATACTTGTCGTCGCCACAACAAACGCCTCAGAACACATACTTCGCCGTCGGAACGGCCACACACATGAAACGGTGTTCGTGCACATTTTTTTTTTTTTACGAGCAAGTGTCGCACATGCAACTCTGCAAATGTTTTACAAGTTCTTTAGGGCAGATCTGTGAAAAAAGAAAAAGGGGGAACACCTAACACGACGCCGCGCGCAGACTCTCCGGAGGCAACTCAGCATTTCTCGATGTTGAAACACTCGCACCGGTGTACTTGTCCCACTGGGCCGCTGGCGACCACTCCGAAATGGCCGCTGCCACTCCTTGCAATGAAGTCTCCTTCGCCATCTTGAAGCCGGCAGCCTCCATTTCCGTCGAGAGGCGACGCGGCATCAGCGTTGCGGCCGTCGCCTCCCCTCCGCCGGCACCCGAAATGCGCGACAACGCAGATCTTCCTCGAGACAGTGCTGAAGATGTCGAACAGTCCACGACGAGCAGCAGCGGCAGTGAGCGGCGGTGGTGCGGCAGGGCATCGTGGCTGTGCGCACGCGGGTCCTGCGCGCAGTACTGCCAGCGCAGCAACTCCTGCAGCGAGGTGCCGGGCAGACCCCAGACTCCGACAGCTGCGTTTGCGTCGATCTCGGCTTTGAGGACTCGACGAGGTGCAGCCGTCTTCGTCGAGGGAGCGCCACCCATGATCGTCTCCGACGGACGAACGCACACACGCAGCAGCGGCTGCTCCGTCGCGCTCAGGCGATGCACAAGCTTCGACACACCATCCGCGCCTTCGGAGGACGAAGAAGCACCGTCCGCGACTTCATCAGCTGTTGTGCGCGACACAGAAGAAAGGGAAGCAGTGAAGCGCTGGAGATGATCGCTCTGTTGTGTCAACTGTGCCAGCACAGAGGAGGTGAACGATACAGAGGAAGCTGACGATGCAAGAGGAGCAGCAGACGTGGTTGACGGAGCTTTAAGCGCTGTCCCCATGAAAGCAGCCGGTGGTCGGCGCTTTTCATATGCTTTCCTAGCGGCACTGTCAGCACTGCCTTTTGGATGCTGCTGATGCGTCGACGAGGGCGATTCTGCAGGTGCTTGCTTTTCTACGAGTTGCAGTTGCTGACCAACCTTGCAGTGAGCACGGTACAGCTGCGACACACACGCCTGCACCGCGGCCGAGAGATCGGCTGCTGCAGTGGACGACGCTGTGGGAAGCGGTGGGGAGGCAGCGGGTGGCCATCGGCACATCACTGACGTCTGCAGGGTTGCAAAGTGCACTTCAACAGATGGGTAGGCCCGTCCACCATCACTATCATCATGTTCATTCCTCAGGAGCGGTTCCGCTGACGTCTGATTCTGCTGATGCAGAGAGCTCTTCGGTGTGAGGGTCTCCAGGGCAGCGCACACGTCCTGCGCCACCCGTCTCCACTTCACTGGGGCCACCACCGTCTCCGCCTTTCCGTCCCAGCCGTTGCGGGACACGCGTGGCATGAGCACCACCATCTTAGTCGCGACGGAGGCGTTCATCATGACGCTCTTCAAGTCGGGGTGCTCGTCGAGGTGCTCGCGGTACGGGTTCGTAATGTTCGGATGTCCGTACACCTCCAGTTCGAAGTCCTCCTTCGTCATGTGCGAGAGCTGGTGCTGGCGCGGGATGCGCAGGCCGAAGAGGCCGCCACCGAGCTTCACGCCGAGGCCGCCCTGCATGTGGTTCTCCGCGTGGCGGCGGCCGTCGCGGATGCTGCTCGACACGGACGAGAGACGCTTGAAGCGGCCTTTCCGGCCGTGGGTGTGGCGCGTGTGCACCGCACCAGCCCGCTTGCTGCGGCCACGCATAAAGTCACGCGAGCTCCACCGGCCCAGCCACGTCTGGGACACGCGCAACATGGTCTTTGAAGACTCTCACTGCCAAATCCACTTTTTCTTTTTTTCGTGGAAAACACAATCAGCAGTGCCGACAAAAGGATGTGAAGCGGGTTGAAATCAACAGTTTTGCTTTTACACCACCCAAGACAACAAATAAAAAAAAGGCTGATTGCTTGGTGAGTTTTCTGTGCTTTTTTCAAGAGACAACAACAAGAACAAAGAGAAGAGAACAGAAAGAGTAGAAGAATGACCATCTTTTTGAAACTCTAAACAAGTGGGACAACCTTCATTTTTTTCAAGCACGGGAGAAAACAGTTATTTCATAATGTGCCCACGCATTTGTCCGTTCACGAATAAAAATGCAATTCTCTTCTTTTCCAGTACTTGCTGTGCAGCTTCATTTTCAAAGCAACGCATCAAGCGACATACAAAACGGTGTTTTGGAAAGAGAGTCACTGTGGAAGGGTCGTGAACCCTTGCGGGTACAGACTTGCGCCGCTGTGTTCTCAAGGAAACAAGCGACAACGCGTAGCTTTGACAAAAGCAAAACTAACAGCGATAGCAGTATAGACAAAAATAAAACCTGAGGACTGCTTTTTCATTTGAGATAAATAGTAACACCAAAGAAGAGTACAGAAATCTGGCCAAAAAAAAATGTGTTCACGCTTTGCCGATAAAGAAGAACAGTGACGGTAATAGTTTTTTTCCTCTCCTTTCCCGCACCTCTTAGGCAGAAGCCTTGGCAGCCTTCGAGTCTGCGAGCCACTTGTCGATGGCCGCCTTGCGCGCCTCCACGGCAGCCGCGACGTCGGTTCGCTTGTTGAACTCCGCCACCATCGTCTCCGTCAGCGGCTCGTTCGTGAACGGGTGCTTGCTCTCCGACAGCAGCAGGTGGTGCAGTGTCTCCTTGTTGACGTACACCAAATCGTCCAAGTTCTTCACCTCCGCCGGCAGCGCCACAGGCTGCAACAGCGGGGTCGAGAGCAGCGCATCCAACGCAAAGTCTGGTGCATCGTCCCAGATTGCCTCCTCGTTGTCGACCTCCTTCGACACGGAGGCGAGCGCGGCGGACATCTCCGACACCTTCCAAATCAGATCCTCGGAGATGAGCTGGCGGTCGACGATGGTGCGCAGAACATTCTGCGTGTCCGCCAGGGGGATGCTGCAGTGGCACAAGCACCGCAGGAAGTTCTTGGAGCGGCGGAAGTGCGTGAAGCAGTCCACCAGCCGCATCAGCACCTCGCGCGGGCGGAAGTTGTAGCGGTCGGCGTTCTGGATCTTGAGGTTCTTGCTGTTCGGCCCAGCAAAAGCCATGAGGCTGCGCGCGAGCATTTCGCTAATCTGCCCGGCGACCATGTTCTGCGAGACGCCCTTGGGGAACTGCAGGGAGAGCTCAATGAACATGTCCATCGACGCGGTGAAGAGCATCAGGTGCGAGCGAAGGCTCATACCACGCTGGTGGTACGTCTGCGACCCGTCGGCGTTCTCCTCCTCGTCTTCCTCGTCCTCTGCAGATCCGTCCGCCTCCTCGTTCGCGTTCGGACGCCGGCGCTGCCGCCGCTGCTGCGCGTTGTTGTTGTTGTTGGCGGTGCCGTTGTTGGACGCTCCTGCGGCGTTGTTTGGGCTGCTCGCCACGGCATTCTCCGAGACGTCGGCGCCGGCCTTGATCATTTCATTCATCTTCGTCAGCGTGTCGATGACCTGGTCCACCGCCTCGTTGACCTCGGCGACGGCCATGTGGGAGAAGCGCTCGAGCATGGTGTTGTTTGCCTGCGACTCCATCTCCTCCCGCACCGGCTCGCAGAGCAGGTCCGACTTCAGAAACGTTTTGATGGCGTAGGAGAGCTCGTAGCGCACCTCGACGCGCTCGTAGGTGGACTTCTCCACGGTGATGTAGCACTCCATGCAGGCGCGGACGATGTGCGTGCTGAACCACGGGTGCTGCTCGAGCACCTTGCGCGTCGTGTAGTTCTCCTGCAGGCGCAGCAGGTAGGCGGGGAAGAGGGCGTGCGTGTGCGGCTTCGGGAAGTACTTGGTGTTGCCCATCAGCACGAGCATGAGGGAGATCATGCCATCCGAAAAGAGGCCGTCGACTGGCGCCATCTTTGTGGCGCGGATGACGCAGTCAACGAGGCACTGCGGCAGGTAACACCACTCCGGCGGCGGCGTGGCGGGCAGCGTGCCATTGGCGTCCACCTGCATCACCTTGAGCAGCCAGTGCGCGAGGTGGTTCACGAACTCCAGCCGACTCACCCCGAGCTCGTTCGAGCCCATCAGCCCCTCCAGCAGCAGCTTCTCCGCCGTGTAGAAGTCGCGCTGCTGCTGCGGTGCCTGCGGGTGGGTGGACTGACGCTCGTCACGGTCGTGCTCGTCGATGAAGACAGCGGCGCAGACGGTCAGCGCGCGGGCGGCGAGGAAGAAGAGGTGCGTGGCGGGCTTGTACGGCGTCGTGTTGGCCGGCGAGCTCGGCAGCGGGTTCGCGTCGTCGAAGTGCGTCACCCGCTCAACATCGGCCCCGAAGGACACGACAGCGCCGTGTGGTCCGTAGAGGCGGTCGAGAAGGTAGTAGGCGGGGATCTGGCGGTAGTCGTAGCGGCCCCCGCTGCCCTCACTGTCGTCCTTGTTGCCGCGCACCTGGAAGATGGGCAGGGCGAGCTCGATGAGGACGGACTGCAGCTGCACCAGGAAGTAGCGGGAGCAGATGGGGCTGTTGTGGTGCATCGTCTTCAGGTAGTCCTCGTTGAGCTGCAGGGCCCTGCCCAGGTAGCGCAGCGTGGCGTCGCGCGTCGGCTTCGCCCGCAGCAGCGCCTGCACGAGCCGCACGTTGATCTTCGCGAGCGTCTCCATCCGCTGCTGAATGCTGTAGACCGTTTGCTGGTGCTGATCCTTCTCCTGCGGAGGGAACTGCGTGAGGATCTCCTGCCACTCCCGGCCCGGGATCGCCGGCTCGCTGAGGGGCTTCGGGCCGAGGCCGAATAAGACACCGAGCAGCGTCGTCCGCTCCAGCTGCGTGCCGGTGGTGATGAACACGTTCGTGAAGAACGGGCTTGCCACGATGACGGCCTGCGCGCTTGGGCAGCTGAGGAGCGAGAGCAGCACGCGATGCACCTGCTCAATCACCGGCATGTCGTCCCAGTTGAGGTAGGAGGTGAGTTGCATGACGTGGCACAGCACCTGGTTGATGAGCTGCTCCTTGTCGTTGCTCTCCGGCTGCGGGCGGGAGGCGATGTTTGCGAAGAGGGCCTCCAGCGCCACGGCGGAGAAGGCGTCCGAGGCGAGGTAGGGGAGGAGGAGGATGCCGTACGGCGCCTTCGCCTTCAGCTGCGCGTAGGCGGCGTCGCAGCTGTCCTTTTCCAAGATGGGGTTTTTGGTGTTCTTCGCCTCCACCACACGCAGCATCTGCTCGGCAAACGGGTCCTGCACCTCCGTCGCAGCACGAGCTGTACTGTTTCCACCAGCAGCAGTGGTGGTGCCGTTGGCAGACGAGTTGGAGGGGATGAGGCCTAAGGCGAGGTCCACGTTGCGCTGCACCGTGCCGAGGTCGCCGCCCGTCACCGTCGTGATGCGCTCGTTCGCGTGGAAGACGATGAAGGTCGGAATCGAGGAGACGCCGTAGCGGCTGGCGCAGTCGCGGTTGCGGTCGACGTTGCACTTGGCGAAGGTGACCTTGCTGGCGTCGTAGTAGCGCGCCATCTGCTCGTACTGCGGCTTGATCTGCTGGCACGGCCCGCACCAGTCAGCGTAGAAGTCCACCACGGTTACGGCATCACTGCGCTGAATCAAAGACAACAGCTGCCCCAGACTGGTGATCTCGAGCATTTTGTAATAAATGATTCTGTAAATCAAAGGATATGAAAAATGAAACTTTGTATAAAAAGAAAGTGTAAAATGACAATAGGGTGAATAACACAAGCAACACTAGATATCGGCCGCAGGAATGCGTGAAAGCAGATACGCTCAGCCTTTGCAGGAAAAACAACGAATAGCACTTTCAGGTGCAGATGGTATTGTGCACGACAACGGAGTACGGATGGCAAGGTCAAGAGAGAAGATGGGGGTGGAAATTAATAGTAGTGAAGGATTCACGTTGGTTAATAGTTTTTTTTTCCTTTTTTCCTGTGCGCTAAGCCCTTTCTCAACTCCTGAAAGAGCAGTGACGGTGGCCCGCATCTTGAGGTAAAGCATCGCGGATCGAGGTCAACAGGAAGATCATCTCTTCGCTTCCACACCGCCTACTCGGCTACAAACTGCCCTTCCGATGATGGACAAAAAAAAAGAATTCTATTTTTCTTGTAATGTTGAGCAACTGAGAACAAGAAAAGAGCGCTTAAGCAAAGCGCAGAAGCTCGCCTCTTGTAAATTATAAAAAATAATAATAATAATAATAAGGTGGGTGGCTAAATTACATAAAACCGTTCAACAGCGGCTCATCCTGAGACTCCTTCCTAATTCTCCTCACATCCTTCTTTCACTCCTGGAAGTCGGGGTGGGCGTGCGAGCCGAGGTAACGCATGCCCACATCGTCAATCACATCGTCCGCCTCGTCCCTGAGATCACCCGCGGCGTTCTTTTGAGCAGGTTTCTCCGCAGCAGTCGCAGCACGTGTCGTGGCGGCCACCGCTTTTGCTGCACCCTCCGCAGACTTTGCTACCTTCGACGAGGCTGTCGAGCTGCTGGCGTCCACAAAGTACTTCTCAAACGGGTTCGCATCCGCGGTGGCGCGATACACGTACTCGGCGTAGGACGGATCGTTGTGGGGCAGCACGTGGTAGAGGTAAGCCAGCGTGGGAGACGGATCCACGGAGGCGTCCGTCAGAGCCTTCAGCGCCTCCGCAGCAGCAGCAGCAGCGGCAGCGGTGCTCTCCTCGTCCTCCGAGCTGTCGTCGCTTTCCGCCTCCAGCGCCGCGTTGGCGTCGTCGAAGGCGGAGGCGTGGTGCACGCGGGACAGCGGCGCTCCTTCCTTCTTGGGTCCGGAGGCCGCAAAGGTGCGGACGCGGAACGTGTCCAGCTGCTCCTCCAGGGAAGCCCAGGCGACGCCGTGAAAGAAAGGGTGAGCACGCAACGCCGCCTCGTCAAAACTGCGCGTCGCCGCGTTCACGCCAAGCCGCTTCGCCGGGTCGATGTTGAGCAACTGCTGCACAAAGTCCTTGAAGAGAACAAAATTGCTGCTCTCCGTCGCTGGCGCCTGCGACTCCCCAAAGTCGATGGTCGGAAACAAAGCGCTGCTCGCGATGTAGTCGCCTTGGATAACCTTCTGCAGCACCTCAAACTGCGACAGCCCGGCGAAAAGGTGCGTGCCGTACGCCATCTCGTACACGAGGGCGCCGAGGGCCCACAAATCACTGCTGAAGCTCCACTTGCACTCGCCGACCATTTCCGGTGAGACGTACTGCGCCGTGCCGCAGAAGCTCGCCGACTTCTTGCGCATGCCCTGGATCTCCGACACGGTGAGGCGCCGCGGCTGCGGGGCAGGCTGTGACGCTGCGCTGATGGAAGTGACGGCGTCGCCAGGGCCTTCATCGACGTCCGCCGCACCCGGGCAAGGCGGCGGGCACGCCACGCCTCCGTTCGTCTCCGGCACGTTCGCCGCGCCGTCCAGGTCCACCGTGTCGAAGTCCAGCAGACACGCGCGATGCTTCTCGTCAAAGGCGACGTTCTCCGGCTTCAAGTCGCGCAGCACGACATGTTTGGCGGACAGCTGCGCCAGCGCCAGCACGAGCTGCGCGGCGATGAGCTGAATGTCGTGGAAGTCGAGACAGCGCAGCGCGGTGGAGGTGGCGGGGATGGCCGTCACGCGTGTCGCTTCGTTGTCTGCAGACGAACCTTGCCCCTCGCGATGGCTGCTGCTGCTACTGCTGTTGTTGTTCTTGTTGTACGCACGCACGCGCTCGAGGTGGGCACGTCGGATGTGCTGGAGAAGGTCGCCGTGCGGGAGCCACTCCAGCACGTAGTAGAGCTCGTCCGCTGACTGACTGGTGCCGTAGAGGCGGGCAATGTACGGGTGGGGGCCGAGCCGCTGCAGGGCCGCCTTCTCGTTCATGATGCTTTGCACTTTGCCCTGCTGCAGCACCTGCACCTTGGAGACAATCTTCACTACGACTGGGAGAGCCGGGTCTGCAGCGCAGCGGAGACGGCACTGCACGACGTGGCTGATGGCGCCAGAGCCGAGCGGAACGCCGCGGGACAGCTCGAGCTGCTCCGGGCGGAACTGCACCACCGCCGCAGGGGACGCGGAAGGCGAAGTCATATGCTGAGCGAGTGTGTTCAAGAGATCAGCTACGCGTTGTCAAGTACTTGTTTCGTGAAGCACCTTGATTTGTTCAAATGGAAAAAAAAAGTTGTTTTCTGATAGAGTTAATTTCTTGGAAAAAGGAAGAATTGTGCAGGTGCACCTTGTCAAACTTTGTAATTGCTTTGGAGTTTGCTTCAACCAACAGAAAGAAAATAGTCGCGAAGGCAACAGTTGAGAAAAAAAGAAAAGGGTAAGGGCGAGGTTCTGGACCGGAGAGTCGTTAACGGAAGTTTTTGCCAAATTGTCGCTCATCATTCTTTTTTTCTTTTGCGACCCTAACAGCACCGAATGCATAATTTCACAAAAGCATCAGGCGTGAAAGTCGGAAGTGGAGATTCAGTTTGCGTGCCTCTCTTCGATTTGCTTTTGAAGCAAGAATTTAACAAAAAAAACCGTTGTAACAGCAACAGACGTCTCTTCCAACTCACTTCTTCCTCGAACTCGCTGTTTATACCTGCAGCATCTGCACAGCACGCTGGAGGTCTTCTTCGGCGTACACGGCGTCTGTGGCGGCCTCCGCGCAGTCGCCGCCGCTGTCCTCCCGCGTCCCACCGGCGCCACCGCCGCGGCAGCCCCACACCGCGTACGTCGACGAGAAGAAGCTGGACAGCGCCGCCTTGTTGCTCCGCAGCAGTACCTGCACAGGGGTCAGCGTGGCACCGACAGCGCCGCCAGTGCTTGGCTGCGCGGATGCCATCACGTAGTCGGCCAGCGCACGACGCACCAGGGCGGCATTGGCCACGGCAACACCCTTGCACAGCGCGGCTGCCAGCTTCAAGACTCGCCAGAGGAGCGCCGGACACTGCGAGAAGAGCAGCTGCGCCGACGGCGGCACGTCTTTGGAGACGCACAGCACATGCAGCAGCCGTAAGGCGCTGTTGCGGGCTAGCGGGTGCGAGCAGAGCCACCTAGTCTGCCCGGACCCGCCAGCCCCATCGCCATCTTTGCCGTCGGGGAGCGCCAAGGCGGCGGCCAGAAGCTGCTGGACGGGGCACTGGGGTGTCTGCACGAGCAGCTGCCGCGTCGCCGAGGACATGCGCGCGGACGGAAAGAGCAGCACGCCCAGCGTCTGCCACGCCTCCGCCGAAATGACGGGAGACGCGTGCGTCAGGGCGGGGAGAAAGGCGGCGAGGGTGACGCGGGCCGGCGCCATCGTGTCATCGTCGCTCTCCGTCGCCTGCGTCACGAGGGTCAGTCGGGAGCCGTCCGCCTGCGGGCCCATGTTCGGCGAGCTGAGGAGCGTCGTCGATGTCGCGTTGCGGAAGACCGGCCCGCGCAGGGCTGCCGGGGCGCGATCGCTGGTCAAGAGGCTGCGCACGACACGCTTGTGCAGGCGTGGACAGCGGAGTAGCGCACGGAGAAGCAACCCAGCCGCCGACACGTCCGCGTCCACGGCTCCGTACTGCAGCGTGTGCACGCGCAGCAGCGAGCGCAGCAGCGCCTCGACGTCGTACCGCCCTGCCGCAGCAGCCGCAGCACCTGCAGCCTCATTGGGGTCTGCCTTGTGCACCCCACCATGCGGAAACGCGTCGCAGGGGATCTGCATCACCGTGGTGCTCACGCTGACCGAGTTGGGCGATGTGGCGGAAACGGTAGCGGTAACCGCCGCATTAGCACCTGTAGCACTGCCGTAAGTCGCCGTCGTCGTCGCTGCGCGCCACATCGCATGGGAGCAGGGAGCAAAAATAAGGTTGCACCGCGTCGCCGCAGCCTCGGAGGCGTCGTGGCAGCGACCGTACACCAACGCGTCGGACACAACCACGCCGTACCCGCGACGGCAGAGAAGGCTGAAAATTTCGGCAATGCGCAGGCGGAGTTGATGAGATTCCTGCGCCTCCCGCTGCTGCCGCTGCAGCGACGCCACAAAGTCGCTGCTGCTGCTGCTACTGTTCGTGAGGAAGCCTTTCGGTGGCACCCACGTCTCTCCACCGGCAGCACTAGCAGCGTTGTCCACGCCACTGCCTGACGCCCCTACCAAACTCACCGCCGCTGTCGTTCCTATCGCGGCAGCTGTGTGGGCAGGGGGCAGCTGTGGCTGACAGGCCCACCACAGAAGGAGGCGCAGCACCAGCGGGCTCAGCTGCGCCACCGGCGTCGTCACTGCGGCCTGCCCGCTCTGCAGGGTCCAGTCCGCCACCGAGCTCGGCGCGGTCGAGGCGGTCATGGTTGTGAGAAATGAATGGCCGGCGTTGGTCGCCGCCGTCATGGTGGCGTCGAAGTTGGTGCCGAGACTGTGGCTGCCGCCCTCCTCCCCGTCACTGAAGCCGCCCACACCGCTGTTGAGGGGGCGGCCGGCGAGGGTGTGCTCGAGGTAGGGCGTCACCGGCTCCCCGTGGCCGCTCGTGGCGTTGGTGCTGCTGCCCTGGTGGCGCAAGGGGGAGGCACCGAGGGATGGCTCTGGGGAGAGATTGGGAGCCTCCCAGGTTACCGCCGATGGCGAGGCGCCCGCTGCAGAGGGCACAAGATGCTGCTGCGGGCCGTCCGCCACGGCACCTTCGCCACCGTCACCGTGTTCTGCTGCCCCACTCGTCTGCAGTGGTGCCGGCGGGGGAGGGGGGGAGGTGGAGGACGACAAGGGGTGGAGAGCACCAGCGCCGTCGGTGGTCGTGTCGGCTGCGGCGGCGTAGACGAGGCTCGACCAGATGCAGCCTACCACGCGAGCCAGCGCTTCTGGCCGGTGCGGCGCGTCCAGCAGCTGACTCTCAAGGAGAGTGCTGGAAAGTACCGGGCGGCTCTTCGAGCCGGTGGCATTGTGCGGCATTGCCTCGCTATTGTCTTCTGCGTTTGTCTATTTGTTTGTGTGTGTGTTTGTGTGTTGTAGTGAGTATTCTAAAAAGAGTAAGAAGGTGTTACGCGATCAGTACTTTGACAACAGTTTCCTCTACATCCATAAAACATGCAGTACGTTGTGTACGATATCTAAGATTCAAAATCAATGCGGACGGAGCGGATAACGATGAAAATTGTAAGGTTAGTGGAAAAGATTTGAAACAACATCAAGAAGGCGTCCGTGCTGCTTGTACAAACGGAAAAGGCTTTCTCTTCTGTTCTCGTTCTTTTTCACACTATCAACTCTCTTTCAGGTGTGCATTTGAAAAAAAAAAACCTCAAACTTTACAATTACAGTTCGTTCGTTGAAATGACCCTGGCATGACGCTGGTCTTCGTGTTCTTCAAAACGGTTGCTGTTACAGCGATAACCTTTTTTTAAAATGCAGTTGCAAAACAAAAGAGCGAAGGTTTTGAAAAAGGTGCAAATATTAGACGCAATCAAACCAGACTTAAAAAGCAGCCATCGTGAAGCCCAGAAAAAAAAAACCGAGTTATAAGAACGAAGGAAGAAAGGAGACAAAAAGGGCAGCAATGACGAACTCTTGTACACATCTCCCTCTCCTCTTTGCGCGTACCATGTTTTTTTCAGCTGCAGGTCCAACAAAAGAGAAAAAAGTGCTACACTATTGCACACGGAACCACATCACGTCAACGCTTACACTTGTACAGTTACGAAAATGGCGCGATCACTGGAAGACAGGTGTGCCTCCAAAAAGCTCGCGGGTGTGGCAAGGGACGGCTGAATGCCCTGCACCTCAAAGCGAATACGACGCTGAGGCTGTCCCAGAGGCGCTCCGGACAACTCGGCGCCAGCGGAGTGCGTTTCTTGAAAGGCAAATCCCACTTTTTCCCCATAGCTCTCGTAGTCTGTGATGAACGCGTGCGCCATCGCCGACTCCCACGCCCCCCACGCAGGCGGCTCCGGTGGCGTACCCGTCAGCAACGGCTCCTGCTCCTCCAGCCGCTCCGTCGCACAGGCGGGCGGATCGGCGTAGTAGGCGGAGAGCGCTTGGAAGAGCTGCTGGTAGGTGCGCTGCGCCTCCGTAAGATTCGCGGCGTCGCCTTCGACTGAGGAGGCCTGCTGGGCCTGCTGCCAACGCAGGACGGGAATGCGGAAGAGGCGCCAGAGAATGAGCCCCAAGGGAAGATGCTCGGAGTCCACCAGTGTGCTGTCGGCCGCCGCCCTCTCGCTCGGCGTATTTGCATCGGTGAGAGGCGAGTGCGGCGGAGTGGCAGGAGATGACGATGTGGTCACAGAGGCCAGCGCTGGAGCCGCGGACACGCGGTGGCCGTCGTACTGGAAGTTGCCGTTTTCGTACTGGCTGGCCGCACCGCGGTACGCGTACGGGAAGCCGAGGCGCACAAAGAAGGCAACGTGAGGACGCGGCGCCAGTACCCCCTGCAGGAGCTGCTGATACTGCAGCAGCAGAAATGGGGAGGTGAAGTCCAGCGCCGCGGCGGAGCCGCCGTAGCGTGCACGACTGCCCGGCACGCCGCCGCTGCTGCTGCTGCTGCCCCCTTGTGCCTGCAGCCGCTGCTCCTGTAGCTGATACTGCGCTGCCTCGTCAAACGGGCGGTACAGCGCGAGACCGATGGCCGGCAGCAGCGTCGACTCTGCCTCGCGCTGGTAGTGGGTATAGTTGCCGTAGAGGCAGGTGTAGGCGGCCTTGTGCGCCTGCTTCACCTCCATACGGATGTGCTCCTCGAGGCGGTCGTAGTGGACGTACAGCGGCACCGTGCCGGAGCGCACGCTGCCCTTTGTGATGGAGTGGATGTGAAAGGTCAGGTCCAGCGGCTCACTCGCCACGGACGACGGCAGCGACTGCACCAACACATTTTGCTGCGGCGGCTGAGAGACTTCCGCCGACGGTGGAGAGGACGACGTATTGTGTGTGGGGCTGCTGGTGCTGCTGCTAAATGGCGCGGCAGCCGACGCTGGCGGGGGTGACGGCGCCAACTGGGTCAGCCGCTCCTCACGCGTGCGCTCGTTCACGTAGTCTTTCACCGCCCCAGCGGGGTAGAGCCACGAGACGCGCGCGTCCCCGACGCTGAACCACACCTGCGTGCTCTCCGGGTGCAGCGCGGCGGCGTAGGGCCGGAAGAGTTGGAGCAGGTCTGGCACGATGGCGATCAGCATTGTTGTGCGCGGCAGCACAAAGGCGGCGGGGGCTGGACGCTCTAGGCGGACGACGTCATCGCTGGCGAGGCTGACCACCACGGGAATGCCACCAACGTACTCGCGATCTGAACGCATCAATCAGGAGCAGAAAAGAAAAAAAAAAGGACAGACTAGCAGACAAAGCGATGTAAAACAGAAAAGAGTTGCTTTTTTTTTCTTTTTGATGCACTACGCAAATAGGATTGACTGACGAAAAAGAAGCAGCCACAACAATAAATAGACTATTTTCAAGAGCGGTGAAGCTTGAATTTGTATTGATCACAAAAGGCTCATTAAACAGACAGAGGGAATTAAAATGAGAGATATTGAAGAATGTTACAGCATGCGAGTTTAGTAAGTACAGCTATCACTACTTAAAGCACCGGCTGAGACACGTGACCTACGCGTTGCGTCCAATCAAGTAAGCAGCTTTCCATGTTTCTCGAGAAGCACTGAGCTGATAAGGCATCTTCGCAAACCCGCCAACTCACACCCGCCACAACGAGCTAATGGTGCACCACTTTTTCTGCAGGTGAATGGAGACGCAATTGGAAAGAATCCGTGCTGCCTCTCACTTGTGATACATCGCTTTGAAATTTAGTCGCCAAGATGTTCCACGATTAAGCATAACTGTTTAAAGACTTTGCTGTCACAATCTTCTTTATGTGCTGTTCTTGCTACTATTACGTATAGAGGCTCGTTGATAAAAGTGCGCGTGCGCGGCTGTGTAAAGCAACACAACTCGGAGTGTCAATTTTGCAAAACCAGAAATGACACTGCATTCAATTTTTTTTTGTTTGTTTGTTTAATAAGGACTTAAGGAAGAGGTGACCGTACGGAACAAAACGGCAGCTCCAGTTTTATTGTGAGTAAAAATAAAAAGTATCGCTTGACTTCAAAACAGCAAGTAAGATTACTTGTTGTTTCCAAATTGCAAGGAAACTCGCCTTGCACGTACCTTTCTTTTTTGTTTTTGTTTGTTTCTTTTCCCTCGCTTTTTTGGTTTACTTTACGAAGCAAACTTGTTCATGGTCGACAGCCACGCCTCGTAGTCCTGCTGCTCCGCCCAGAAGCTATAGAGGATGACGAACTCACCCAGCTTCTCGTCAACGCCGCGCTTCTCCAGGTACGTCATGACGCAGTTCAGCAGATCGTAGTCCAGCTCGTGCACCAGCGGGCCGTTGTACAGCTCATCGCGCTTCGCGGCGCCCTCGGCGGTGGTGTCCTTGGCAAGCTTCGCGTTGTCGTAAAAGCGGATATTGTTCAGCACCAGCTCGCCCTCCTCGATGCTGAGGTCGGTCTGCATCGTCTGCCCGTCCTTCTGGGTGATGTAGACGTAGATGTCGTGGCTGTTGGCCTTGTCGGAGTCCTGGTTCGTGCTGTAGCGCACCACCAGCTCCTCGCCCTCGAAGCTCTTGGTGAGGTCGAAGGTGCAGGTGCCGGGCTTGCGGCTCACCTGCCACCCAGCCGGCGGCGTCGGCTGCTCCGGCTTGTCGCTGCGGCCCATCTCTTCCTCCAACTCGCGACGCGTCGCATCCGCGAGGGCGGCATCGCTGGCGAAGCGACGCGGCACCGTCAGCGCACCGGCAGCGGGCACGCAGGACGCGCGCGACGCCTGTGCAAACTGCAGCGTCGTCATGGCAGCGACGGGACCGCGGCAGGCGCGGAGCGCGCACACGCTCAGCTTGTTGATGGAACGGCGCATAATTGTAGAAATACAGGAATGCTGTTTTACACAGTTGAAACGCAATCCAAAGAAATAAAAACCCTTGCGGATTGACGAAAGATAACAGCACACACACAAATAAAAAGAGTCTTTTGTTACGGAGACTGGTGGAAAGCAAACGACCTGGATGCTAGGAAGTTTTTTAATAATGGGAATAGGCGATGTGGCAAAATAAAAGAACGAAGCGAGGGAAAAAGGCTGTTAGCAGAGGAAACAAAACAAAAGATGAAAGGAAAGAAACGCGGGCAATAGACGTTGTTGGGAAGACAAGAAAAGAAATGAGTGCACAAAAGACAGTGTCAATTGATATTCACAGGAATGCGCTACCATTACTACGAAATTGCGGAGCAACTGAAAACTCTTGTGCTATGTTCAAATCGCTTTCCCCCCAAAAAAAAAAACAACATTATAATTGTTTTCTCTTTTTTGCCAAAAAAAAAGGTCGTATAACTAGTCGTTCCATTTACGGTTTTTTCTTTCTCATGACATGTGATTCATCGAAGTGAAGAGAAGAAAAAAATTGAGCAAGAGTAACGTACATGAAACGGCTTTTCCTCACAAGTCACCGAGGACGCTGCCACCCTTCCCGCGTGCCCGCGCCAGCTCCTCCTCCGCCGTTCCAAGGTCGAGCTCATCCAGCCAGTTGGTGTAGTGCGGGTGTTCGCAGTTATCGAGCAGTGTGGCGCACAGATACCACGGCGGACGCGTGTGCACCTTTCCGTGTTGGAAGTGCTGCACAAAGGCACGCGCGCTCTCGCTCTCGGCGTCTGTCGTCGACAGCAACAGTGAAGGCTCTACGGAGCTGTCCGCTCGCGGAGGCGAGCTGTCAAGAACGCCTCGTTGCACGTTCTCAGCCTGCAACAAAGTTTCGGTTGGCATATCTGAGGCATGAAGAGAGCTCTGCTCTTCAGATAAAGAATCAAGGACGCCGTTTGCGTTGTGGGCTGAAGTCGCTGAAGCGGGTGGTGCTGCAATGTTGGACGAGCTGACGGCAGAGGATCGTGACACCGCGCCGTGCAGAAAGGAGACAGTAGGCATCGTGGTCTTGTCGCGTTCATCAATCCTGCTTCGTGCGAAGGCCTCCACCACCGCCCGCTGCTGGAGACAAAGGGGGGTCTGGCGCATGATCGGTGGTGCCGACAGCGCGGCCTCCAGGTCGGTGGAAACGGCAAACTGACGCTCGTAGCTCACCTCCTCCGGCGCTGGCGGCGATCGCGCCACGGACGGCGTCTGCGTTCGCCCACTGTGCAGGGACGACAACGACAGCGGAGGCTCCTGCTTTTGTGCCGCGCCTGTCGAATGATGCAAAGAGTGCTGACTTGCGGCAGTACTGTTAGGAGCCGCTTGGCTCTCCCGGTCGTCATTGCTGTTATTGCGAGCGGAGGTGAGAGATGCTGTCGTGCCTCGCCGCTGGTGCCGCGTGCTGTCGGACATTGTCGAATTCCTCTCTGCAATCTTCTCCGCGGATGATGGCCCAGTTAACCAGGTCACGTACTCGTCGAAGGAAAACGGCACCGTGCGCGTCGGAAGCAGTGGAACAGGTGAAGTAGAAGTCGAAGATGCGTGGCCGGCGTACGCGGGAACGAGCGACGGCGTCGGCGGACGCTGCGCTGGCGTATTGGTGAAAGGAATCTGCGCTCCTTGTGTTCCCTCGCCCAGGACACCAGTATCCTCGGCATCCGGCAACACCGGAGGTAAGTGGTGTGCGTTGCCGAGGACAGAGCTGGTGGATGATGGGTACGATCGCGCCAAAAAACGCCGCTCTTCCACCGACTCAACTTTCAGCACCGGCACCGGCGGCGCCCGTTGCTTCTCTTGTGTCTGTGCAGGCGGCAAGGCAACGGAAGAAGAGGTGGCGGGAAGCGCGCCAGAGAGCGACGTTGGCTGTGACGGCAGACAGCGTTGCGACGGCACGTTGAGAGTGCTGCGAGTGTCGTGCTCGAAAGTTTTAGGAAAGCCACCTTGCTGGTGTAACCCCAACTCGCCTCGTCTCCCAGCATGCCGGTCGTCGCGTCGTTCATTGCCGGAAAGTTCTCCCCCCTCACGCCGTTGCACATCTCTTAAATTTCTCGACGAGGCGTTATGTGACTTCCCATCAACGTCACTGCTGCGCGGCGCCTGCTGCGGAGTGCCGTGACGAGGTCGGCATCTTCGGCGGCGGTCAATACTGCTGCTCCTGCTCCTGCTCCTGTTCCTGCTGCTGCTGCTGCTGCTTCGACGACGACGATGGCGGCGGCGGTTCTCGTGTGCGTGGAGGTTGCTGCGGCTGCTGCTCTTGTCGTCATCGCGACCGTCGTGATGGGATGGACTGCCGTTGTGCTTCGACAGCCGGCTGCGCAGATTTGCAGAAGGGGAGCGACGGCGTTGCGGGACACGATGTCTTCGTCTTCGCTGCGTCATGTGCAGTGACACAGAAAGGAGAGTTTGAGTGCAAACTGCGGCTACGATCGATTTCGCTTTCTCCTGTACTGTTTACAAGTGTTCAAAATTGTTTTTTTTCCTAATAAAAAAAAGATGCTGTGTATCAGATATGTAAAGTTTGTTCTTCATTCTAATTTAATTAAAGAGTTGTACAAATACTGTATGCAAAACGACTTTTATTATGTTGCGCTATGATACCATTTGCAACGGCGCATCAACAAGACAATATATCTATGGGACGGGTTTGGCGGTGGTGGTCAGCAGCAACGACGCAGAGCGCTTTCAATGAAAAGCAACGTCTTTCTTTTTATTTTCTTTTCTTTGTGTGTGCCGGATAGTGTTTTTCGTTTAGTTTCCACCAAGAGAAGAGAGGAGGGAAAAATAAGTTGAGAAAAAGTTGACAACTACGCGAGATAAGATCATAACGAAGATAATTTTTTTTTTAACCAGTAGAAGCCGCATCCCACGACACTGCTGCACGAAAAAGCTTCTGTTAAAAAGCTGAGAGCCGAACAGAAAGTATGTCCACATAAAAACACTAACACTTTGCATTGGCCTAGGCCACAGCGTCATTCAAAAGCACCACAGAGTCTCATTTTTTACCATTTTAAAGATGCAAAGCACGGCGACGCCAGAAAAAAAAAACCATGCTGGAAAAGCATTATTTTTTTTTAAAGTGAAAACAGAAGTAAGTAAAAGAAAACCTAAGATAAGTCAGGGAGAAAAAACCTTGTACGTCATTGCCATAATGGCTTTTTGTCACTTCTTTTCACAAACATGCAACAATGAAGAAGCACAACACATGTACAAAATTGGTGAGAAAGATGCGATTTGATGACGATTGTTTTTGATCACCCAAGACACATAAAAACAAAAAATTATCAAGCGCCACATACTACGAAGAAAATAAAAGCGTCACGCAAACGCAAGAAGTGAGTAACATCAGAAAGAAAAGCAGAACGGACACGTTTCGATGCACCTTTAGAAAGTAACAGGAAAGAGAAAGCTGGCGTGTAGCCAGTGCGCGTGGGGTGTTGAAGCACACCGCTACCAGAAAGGTTGAAAAAAAAAAAAGTCGAGCTTATTTGAAGGCATCCCACACAATATACACACAAATAGAGCAACAAAAAGAAAAACGTGTTTAACGATGAAAGGAGGTGAAACCAAAACAAAAAATGCACATTTGAAAAGAAACAGCGGCTCAAAAGAAAAGAAATAGCAAATGGATGATGCCTTGTGAAGGAGAAAAACAAAAAGGAGAAGCAGAAATCTGCAAATGCCTGCCCTCTTTTCTCCTCTTTTTTTTTATGTCGTTTCTCCACTAGTCGAACATGCGGTAGTCCTGGACGACCTTACGCAGCGGACGGTAGAAGTGGAGCCCATTTGTGGTGTCCGCCGAGGCCAGCAGCCACTCCTCCGTCTTGGAGGCGTTCCACGACACGTCCGTGACGCGGCCGACGTGGCCCATGTGCACGAAGGACACCTCCGGCGGCGCCACCTCGTCCTCCGAGTAGGCCAGCGGCAGCGACGTCTTGGCGAGGTCCCAGAGCACGACGCGGCCGTCGTCGCTGTAGCTCGCCAGCACCGTCTCATTCGCCGGCGACCACTGCAGCCCCGTCACGGAGCGCCCGTGGTAGCTCAGCTCCGTCAGCGGGTCGGTGGTGCGTCGGATGTCCCACAGGCGAATGCTCCCCTCTGCGCCGGCGGTGGCCAGCTGGAAGGCGCCGACGGGGTGGAACTGGGCGGCGGTGGCGCCGCTGGCGTGGGCGGCGTGGATGGTGCTGCTGCCCGCCGACATGCGGATGTCCCACAGCCGGGCGTCGCCGTCCATGCTCGAGGAGGCGAGCAGGTGGCCCTGCGAGGCGTGCCAGCTGCAGTCCGTCACGATGTCGCGGTGGCCGACGAGGCGCTCAATCGGCTGCGTCTCCGGCCCCGCCAGCTCCGGGTCCACCGCGGAGCTCTCCTGCATGTCGATGGTCAGGCGGTGGCTGACGTCGTAGTAGTTCACGTAGCCGTCGTCCGACGCGCTGGCAATGTAGCCGGGCTTCTGCGTGTTCCAGCTAAGCCCGAAGCCGCCGCGGCTGTGACCGCGCAGCAGCGCATCGGGGACGGTGTGCCCGGCGGCGTCGTTGCGCAGCTCCTGCACGGTGTTGAAGATGCCCACGAAGCCCGAGGCCGTCTTGACAGCGAGAATGTTCGTCTCGGCTGGCATGGCGCGGATCTTCAGCACCGGCGCGTCCATGATGAGCGCCTGCTCGCAGTGGAAGTGGCCCTTGACGTTGGCGAAGCGCTTGCCCGGGTCGACGAACTCCTGCAGCTGCGGGTCCTCCGCCTCGGCGCCGCGGATGTCGTCGTCGCCGTAAAGGCCGTACATGACGTCCGTGGTCGACGGCACCGGCACCGCCACCTCCATCACCTTCACCGTGTTGACGGAGTCCATCCGCGGGTGCGTCTGCGAGCCGACGGCGATGTACTGCAGCGTGTAGTCCCGCTCCGGGTCGCTGAAGGCGCGGTCGGGAATCCACTCTACCGCCAGCGCCGGCCACTCCACGACCTGCGTGCAGCAGAACTCGTAAATGTGCCGCGCCTCCGTCTCAAAGGTGCGCTGCAGGGCCAGCATGCGCGGCAGGGCGGCGGCAGTCAGGCGTGCGCCGTCGAGCTGCCGGCGGGGGCGGGCCGGGTCGCGGGCGGCCGTCGGGGCGACTCCGGTGATGCCGCCAACCCGCCGGCGATTCGTGGACGACCCGCCGTTTTGCTCGACCTCGCCGCCCTCCGCGTCGCTGAAGTCGCCTCGGCCCGCCCCCGCCCCGTCTTGCTCGTCATTGTCGTCGTCGTAGTGGGAGTTTTCGTCCTCGCCGTCGCTCTCGCGGTGGTGGCGGCGGCGGCGGTTGGACGGCGCGTCGCCCGTGAAGGCGGCGGCCTCGTCGGAGGCCTTCAGCCGGTGCATTCCGCTCTTCCGGCTGTTCGTGTCGCGGCCGGAGATGTCGGAGACGTTGAAGGTGCCGGCCGGGGGAGCTGACGGCGTCGCGTCCTTGCCGGCAGCCTGCGAGGAGGTGTCGTCGGACGACTTCTTCACCGGCGTATCCACCACGCCCTCCATCGCGCTGTCGTTGTGCGCCTTTTCCAGCGAGCTGCTTTCGCTGGGAGGTGCGTCGACGGGCGGGTGGTCCGGTGGCGCCTGAGCGTTGATGGTCTCACCGCGGCGCAGACGTGCGAGGGCCTGCGAGCGGGTGACGCGGGTGGTGGTGGGTGGCATGCTGGGGGGCGCGGTGGCGTTCCCGTTGTGCGGCGGCGGCGGGGGCGGGGCATCGAGGAAGGCCCGCTCCTCTCCCCCACTAATGGAGTCCTCGGTACTCATGGCTGCTATGTGTGGTTGTGAAGAAGTGGTAGCGTTTTCAATAGACAGTTCCAGACAACAGTGACCTCAAACAGTGTACACGGAAATGGGAAAAACAGAAACCGCTATTGTCCAATGATATAAGGAAAAAAAAAAACGTCGCCGCAATGGTCGACAACTCAGTGAAAAAAAGAGAAAAAATGAAACTAGCAGAATTTGAAAAGCATCAACAAAAACAAAAAAACACTAGAAAAGCAAAAACAAAAGGGTTTGAAAGACAAAGCTATCTGCAAAGCGCACCAATCAGTGAGCTTCTTTTGGTTTGTAAGAGTGTTGAACAATTTTATTTCGGTAAAGATAATGGAAGTTCAGTGGTGAAGTAGAGAAACAGGGCCTTGCATCCTTGAAACCCGGTAACACGTATTCATGGCGTTTAATCACTCATATTTCGTCGTTCTGAGGAACAACTCCTAACAAAAGTAGTTCCGGCTTATAATTATTATTAAAAACTGTCTGACTTCGATCAGCTTCTTTCTATATCTCTTTTTTTCTCCGATCAGTAACAGCTTAAAAAGTAATGTTCTATGTTCGCATTGTTGTTTGAATGTCAATATTGTACACAAAAAAAAACGAAGAAAAACGGGCCCGCTGTTTTCAACACACACTTCACAATCCCACTCTCCCTCTCTCTCCTTCTCAAAGGCCACATGATGTTTCCAACGACGCGCACGCAACTCTGGCATCGCCACTGCGTCGCGGGGTGGGTCTGCATTTTCATCCACCACCACCACCGGCACGCTTTGAAGATGAGCGGAGGCGCCGCGGGGTTGTTGCAGTTGCCGCCCCCGTCACGGCACCTCCACCGCCGCTGCGAGCCCCCACGCCGCTGCTGCGAGTCCGTGTTGCCGAAGGCTGCGCAAACGTGGTGGATGCTGCCGTAGCAGGCACCATGCCGCTGCTGCTGCTGCTGCGCATCGGCGTGGGTAGCGATGCTCGGGTGCGGTGCTGGGAGAAGAACTTGCTAAAATCCATGCGGCCCCACAGCGCACGCTCCCACTGCCGCCCGCCAAGGCCGAGGTGACCCGTGAAGACGGCGACCACGTCCTGTTGCACCCGCACCTCCAGCGCACTCAGCGTCGCCCGCACCTCGATCGGCGTCTCGTTCACCCCTTCCACGGCCCAGTAAGGGATGCGGTACCGCGTGCAGAGGGTGTAGAGCGTCACGGCACACGTGTTGAGCGCCTGGCAGGCACGCAGCAACGCCTCTGAGCCCTCGGTGAGAAAGGCTGCCTCGGATACGCTCCAGATGAACTGATCGTGCAGCCGCTTCGCCTGCTCGACGCTGGCGCACGCCGTCGAGGTGAGCTGCTCCTCCAGCTTTGCCGTGCACACGCTGATCACGTCCACCTGCATGTAATACGCCATGGTGGACTCGAGGAACTGCAGCAGGTGAAAGAGCGTGAAGGCGCGGCGCAGGTCTGCCGACGGCTTTGCGTTGGTGACAAGAGCCTCGGAAAAGAGTGCCCGTGTGATGGCCAGCGCCTGCAGAGAAAATCGCAGCGAGAGGTGGAGAGAGAGAAGGCGCTGGTAATACTGCATGGACTTGGGGGACACGATCAGCGGCAGCCCCTGTGGGGGAATGTACTGCACGTACATGGACTGCACCAGGCGCAGGAGGTGCTTCGCCATGTCCTCCGTCGAGGCTGATCTCACGACGCGCCTCTTCAGCCGCGCGCCACCGCGCTTCTCGCCTTCCGCGTTCCCCGCCACATCCTTCGTGTCCGCGCTGCGGTCGCCCGTGAAGGCCTCGTCGGCCTGCTCCACGCCGGTGGCAGAGACGCGCATGCTGAACGTCTCGTACGGCGCCGTGTCGCGGACGTTGCTGATGGACAGCGCGGACAAGAAGGCGTCCGCGGCGGTGCGCTGCAGGAAGGCACATCGCGCAGCCGCAGCCCGCGCGGCAGCGGTCCGTGCGTCGGCGGTGTTGTCGTCTTCGGCGTCCTCTTCGTTGCGCTGGTCCACTTCCAACGCGTCGCCTTCCATGGGAGGGGTCGCTGGAAGCGGGAGAGAGCTCCTGGCTGCTGCTGCGGCGGCGGCGGCGGAAGAGGAAGAGGAGGAAGTGGCAATGGCGGCCGTGCCTGGTCGCCACGGCTGCTGCGGGTTGGCGCTCGCAAAGACGGGCAGCACGCGCTCGACAAAGGCGTACCAGATGTCGCCGCGGTGGCAGAGGAAAACGTTGCGCAGGGCGGCGAGGTGCTGGCGCAGGGCCGGCAGGTCGCCCACCTTCATCCACAGCGCCTTCGACCACAACGTCTTGGCCGCCTCCACGCGCGCGGCGAGCTCCTCGGCTGCCAGCACGCCGCCCTGGCAGAGCTGCACGTTGAAGATGGAGTGAAAGACGGCGTTGGCGGCCTCGTCCTGCGAGCCGAGGGCGAGCTGCTCGAGGTAGTCGCCACCGCCCTGCACGTCCGCGTCGCGCAGCAGCACCCGCCGCTCCTTCCCAGCGGCGAGGATGAGAAGACCAAGATCGGTGGACACCCCGCGCGGCAGGCGGTCCACGTAGAGCGTGTGCTCCTCGCCCGAGGATGCTCTCGCTGTGGTGGTGGACGGGGACGCCGTCGCTGTAGCCGCAGAACCAGTACCTCGTGCAGGGATGGCAGGCGACGCCCCTGCTGGCTTCGGCTGCAACGACACGAAGTAGTCGGGACGGGCGTGCAGCACGACGCCGTGGGCGACGTAGTGGGCGGTGGTGTAGAGAATGGAAAGCCACACGCTCTCGCCCAGCAGCCGTCGAAAGAGGGCGGGGACTTCCTGGTGGTGGAGGAAGCGGTCGAGCAGCGGCAGACACGCCTCGACCTGCTGCTGCGCCTGCACCACCTTCTCCAATAGACTGAAGGTGATGGCGTAGGTGGCCGGTAGCGCCGCTAGGGCGGACGGCGTCGCGGCGGACTTCACCGCCTCCACGTAGTGTTGCAGTATTTTCCGGATGCCGTTCTCGATCGCGGACGGGTACAGGCCCTCGGTTCGACCCACCGCCACCGCCTGCGCCGCACGCTGCAGCACGTGGTAGCTGCGACCTAAGGGGAGGACGCGCTGGAGCAGGGCCTGCTCTGTTGGATGAAAGGGGAGGGACTCGCAAAAGGCTTGCAGACGTGCGTCTGCAGCTTCCTCGCTCCCGGTAGGCACGGCGGCACCGCTGTCACTACTGCTTGACGCCGACTGGAGAGCCTGTTCTAGTATTTCGGAATGGAAGCCCAGCAGGCAGCATTTTACCTCCTCCATTTCCGCTCCAAAGAAAACAGTTCTCGTGCGTGCTGCTCTATAATTGTTTTCTTTGTGTTTTATTTTTTATTGTTGGGCTGTGTTCGTATGTGTAAAATTCGTTACTGTAATCTATGATTGAGTCTATGAGGGACAAATACCTCTGTCTGTCGTCTGCTTTCGTTCTTCTTTTCTATGTATCCACCGTTTGTTTCAACAAAATTTCTCAGCAAGTGTGTTCTTCGCGAAAATAAAAACAGATGGGGAGCGTAGCAACCGTACACTGCATGGTCAAGAGGGAGGAAAAAAAAAAGATAAAGTGAATGAGAGCTACGCATTTGAGTCAGCAAACAGAAAAAAAAAAAGCATTCTTAAAGATCTGCCGCTGTTGGCTAAAGCTCGTTTTTTCTTGTCAGAGTGGGCACTTTGATGGTACACACTCGGCTACAAGAGCAAAAACACTGCGGAGTGGTGGAATCAACAAATAAAAAAAAATAAAGGAGCCGCGCTCTTTTGCCGCAAGGCGGGTGGGAAATCCAAAACACTCTCCTTTGCAAACTGCAAAGCAGCAGTAAAACAATTTTTTTTGTCGATTTCCTTTCTTCGAGCATCAGTGGGTGCGTGACCAGAAGTGAAATGAACTGCTTTGAATTAAAAAAGTGAGTGTCCTTTTTTTTTTCGCTGCGAATAATTGAGATCTACACTCGAGAAGAAGCACTTTAAAGTCAAAAATTAAAATGATAAGATCGAAAAATGGAAAAGAGTTTCGCGTGTGTATCACGGTTTTTTGTTTTTGTTGTTCTTTTTCTACATAAAAATAAAGGAGAAATTTTTTTAGAAAAAACGATTGAAAATGGCCAGTAGATAACAAATAAAATGTCAAGAGAAAAAAAAGCATGTTAAAGAAAAGGAGTAGAAAAGCACAGTGAAACTGAATAAAAGAAAATGAAAAAAACTGTTTGAAAGCAGTCGTCGTAGAAAAAGAATGGGAGAAGAACCACCGCACCAAACCCTTTCCATAAGATCCACGAACCAAACCACCAAAGCCAAAGTTTTTTCCTTCGCTTACAAGACGTTACTCCAGGCCGAACGTGTTGGTGTTCTCCGGGTACTTGGCGGTGAAAATCATGTTGAAGTGCTTCTTCTCCTGCGCGTTCATTGGGAACTCCCACACCACCTCGTGCGTGTCCTCGTCCACCGTCACCGTCTCCCCCTTTGTGGTGGAAGGCTCGCGGCCCTCCGTCGGCACCGGCTCCTTCAGCGCCACCACCACGTCCGAGTCGTCGGAGACGGGGTAGTTGTCCTTCACCACAACCGTCACCGGACCCTTGCTGGCCAGCGCACCGCACTTGATTGCGTAGGCGTAGTGGAACTGCAGCTGCGACTTGTTGCTCGAGAAAAAGGCGGACTTCTCCGACTCGCCGCGGCGCACGAGGGAGCGGTTGACCGTGACCGTCTCATCCGTGCCGAGCGACACGCTGAACTCCTCGCCAGGGGAGACGTGGCCCAGCTGGGACTGGTTCACGAAGGTGTTGCCGTAGAACACCTTCGACGGGCCGGAGATGAACTCGTAGTCGGTCGAGTTCACCGCCGTCGCGCTGAGATGAGTGAGGGAGTCCACCTTTGGGATCGCGATGAACTTCAGCTTCGCCGGGAAGCGCTCGTGCGCCACGGTGACCTTGACGTCCACGTTGTTGTGCCGCACCGTCGCCAGCCCCGGGATCGTGTACACCGTCGCGCTGGAGGAGCTGCCGCCGCCCTCCACGTCGGCCTGCAGCATCACAGGCGCCACCGGCGCGGCTTCGCGCTGAACAGATCCAAACCCACGAACTTCGCTGCGAGCGACAGCCCTCTTCATATGCATGTTGCGACTCATGCCGCCGAAAAGCTGCGGCTTGGGCGCGAGCGGGTTGAGGGAGATGTTCCACTTGGGCCACAGCGGCGGCGGCGACCCGCCCGTGTGCGGCGTGGCAGTGCTGAGGCGCAGGCGGACCTTCTCCCAGTCCACCGACGTGCACTGCCGCACGTTGGCGAAGTAGAAGACGTCCAGCTTCGACTCCGCGTAGTCAACGCGCAGATCGTACAGGGGCGACCAGCCGGCACCCGACACCACACACGAAACCTCCAGCCGCAGCTTCGTCGCCGTGGGGACGGCCTCGCCGACCACCAGCGTCGCCTCGAGCGTGTTCTTCGTGTGCGTCCGCACTCCGGCATCCCCGCCCAGGCGGTGCAGCTTCATCTCCGCCGCCGCCTTGCGCTTCATGATCTCCTCTTTGTCCACCGACAGCTGCGCCAGCTTGCGCTGCGCCGCCGCCTTGCGCGTGGCGAAGAAGGTGCCGGTGGCCGACCAGTCCGCCGGCTTCTGCAGGTACTCGCGGAAGTACTGCACCTCCGGCTGGGTCGGGCCCTCCACCGTCTTGAAGGCGTTGTTGCGCACGTAGGCCTGGACGGCGTCGATGTGCGCCGTCGTCGTTGTTTGAATGTCCATCTCCTCCTCGCACATCTCCAGCTCCTCCTCAATGCGCTTGATCTCGTCCTTCACGCGCTGCACATCTGCGCGGACGTCCTCGGTGATGACGTCGTGGATGGGGTTGATGTTCTGCAGGAGGATGTTCGCTGCCACGGCAGCGTCGGTCGTCGGGTCCAGACGGAACTGCAGAGTCGACCAGTCCACGTTGCCGTAGCGCTCCATGTTCTCCAGCACCGCCACCGCCGTGCTCGCCGGCTCGACCGGCATCTCAGCGTAGAAGGTGAGCTGCGCGCTGTCATTGTACACCGTCACGCTCTCCAGCTTGGGGGTCACGGTAACACGAGACATGGCAACGGGGGTTGGTTGGTTGTGGGAGAAAAAAGAGGGGAAGAAGAGGAAAGTGACAATAAAACAAAAGAGCTATGTGTGTAGTGAAAAAGAAGCGAGAGAGAGAGAGAGATAAAAAATGCTGCAAGCAGAAAAAAAAGAGCTGTGGAATAGCAGAAAAGCGAACGCAAGGCAGGAAAGGAAAGAGAAGAGTATCAGGAAACGGTAAGGCATGAAAAAAAAAAAACTTGATGAAGTTATTGGCAAAAGAGAGCAGGGAGTCTGCGTTCACAACTCTCGAGCGTGACAACAATGAGAGTTTCCCGTTGTCACAGCGATTTTTTTTTTCCTTTTAAAGAAGAGACCCACTTGACCGGCACGCGAGAATCGCTGAAAGAGCTGCTCAGAACTAAGGTTGAGTTTCTTTTACTCGCTTTTGTTCTCTTTTTCGCCACTGATAGCGACACAAGAGACTCTCAGCGCTAATCGAAGTTTGAAATATTTTCGTTTTTGTATTATTATAGTGAATGAGGATCTGTAAAGGCTTTCCAGTGCAAAACGAAAGCGAGACAAACAAAATGAAGTCATGGACAAACAGAAGGTAAAAAAATATTTATATCAACAAACACGACGGAGCGCGATACAATTAGCTAAATTGCTCCTGCTGCTGCTGCTCCTTCTTGGACTGGTTGTCGCGAGTGATGCGGCCATCGAACAGCTTCGTGGCCACCTTGAACGCCAGACAACCCGCCGGGTCGCCAATCTCGCGGAAGATTGTCGTCAGCTCGTGATCCATCATGTACGTGTAGGCGGCGTGTTGCGACATCTTGCGGGTTAGGTGCACCGCAGCCTCCCAATCCAGGCGGTGCAAGAGGCAGCGGACGAGCAGCAAGTACATGCCGGTGTTCTGCAGATACCACACATCGTTGCTGCCCACGGACGTCGTCTTGTCCATCAGCACCTGCCACAACTCCACGAAAAACTCCGATGCGTCCGTCATCTCATCCGCGTCCTCGCCGAGCGCGGCGTCCAGCTGATGAATCTCCGCAGCGGAGAAGGCGCCGACCACGGTGCCGTCGCGGCGGCGGCTCTCGCAGGAATTGTTCGCGAGCTGCGCGGCAGGGAATGGGTTGTACACGGCGGCGTCCCACAGGTACCGCGGCACCGTCACGTCGCTGCTGCCCGTGTGTGGCATTGTCGTGCGTGTCCGCAGCAGCGCCTGCTGCAGCTCCGCCTGCGACGAGACCCGCGACGACGGCTGCGGGATGGCGGGGCCGAAGAAGATGCGGTGGACATCCGCGAAGTCCTTCGCCACCACCGCATCGGAGCGCAGCGCGGGAAGTTGGTTGTCGTGGTAGAAGAGGTGCTTCATCGAGTCGCGCGACTGCCGCGCGGAGCCGAAGAGGGCCAGAGAGGTGTCGCGGGCGTCCAGGTAGCGCGCCCACTTTGCCCGCTCCTCCAATCCGGCGGGCGTCATCTTCGGGTTCCGCGGCGGGTGGCGGCAGCAGAACTCCGCCAGCTGGTAGAACATGAGCTGCGTGCTGCCCGGCACGTGGCCGTGGCCGCCGGCTGCGTTGGCGGAGTCGATGGCGTTGCGCAGCGCCTCGCGCGCCTCCGCGAGGGTGCGGATAAACTGCGTCTCGTAGTTGCTCATCTTTACGAGATCCCGCGTGGTGGGCACGGCTGGGCTGCAGGACGACACAACAGAGCGCATCGAGGACGGCCCCACGGCAGCCCCGGTGGGATCGTCGAGCTCACTCGGGGCATCGGACAGCTCCGCGACCAGTCGACGAATCGCGCCGCGAAACGGTCGCTGCACCTCGCGCAACGTGGACGCACTCATGCGGTTCAGCACGGTGCCCATGTCAATAAGGTGATGCACGGGTACAGTGAAGGGCTCGGGGGCTGGGGCGGAAACTCCGGCGTCGCCGCGCAGCTCCGTCGCGTTCCCGGCAACGGCGGCCACGGAGTCCTGCTGACGCGCCTGCCGCTCCTGCTCGCGGATGCTGCGGATGAGCAGCTGCATGGCGCCGACGTCGTCGCTGATGGTGCTCTCCACCAGACTGAGCGCGTGCACAAGGTGGCCGGCATTGTAGCGATGCGCCCCCACGCCGGTCTCCATCAGCGGGTGCAGCGTCCGCACAAGGAGCTCCTCCAGGTCGTTGGTTTGGGCGTTGATAAACGGAATGGCGATGGGCGCCGTCAAGAGCTGGTCACCGCCAGCAGCGTACAGAGAGCGCCGCATCGCCTTCACCAGCGCGGTGAAGCTGGACGACGTCGTCGAGGAGAAGGCAGAGGATGATGATGATGATGATGAGGGAGGGTGGCGATTCCGCGAAGCATTGCTGCGGCCACGCCCCGCTGACGTCGCCTTTCCAGACGCATCGTCGCCGTCCTCTGCCTCGTCCTCGCCGGTCAGCTCCTCCGGCTTCACCTCATTCAGCAGCACGAGGCGGTCCAAGACGGCCTGCACACTCACGTGGCCCCGCTCGAACCCTTGGAAGTGGCCAAAGAGCATGCGCACCCGCGGAAAGCTCTCCGGGTGCACTGCGACGCTCATCAGCGTCATGAAGGTGTCCCAGTCGCCCAGCTCAACGCCGATGGCGCGAATCCATAGCGCGACCACAACGCACGAGGCCACCGTGTTCGCGTTGTGTGTCGTGGAGTAGTGGTGCAGCAGCGAGGACAGCACCGGCGCACTCCGCGTCTGAAAGCGCTCCATGCCCTCCGCAGACACACTCGCCTCCCCGGCGGCGACCAGCTCACGTGCACGCCGCCCTTCCTCGTTGCCGCTGTAGCGCGCCGTCGTGCCGCCTTCGGAGGAGACATCCTCCGTCATCACCTGCCCGCCAAAGGCGTCCTGCGCCAGCGCGACGAGCCGCAGCACCCGCTCCTCCACATCCGCAGGGGCGAGGACGTGCACGCCGTCGACCATGCGCGCGTACGTCTCGAGCGTCATCGAGCCGCTCTGCACCATCACCTCCAGCAGCTGCAGCGCGTTGTGTGCGTCGCGGTGGTGGTTGAAGCTGCGCAGCAACGCGTGGAAGTGAAAAGGGGTCAGGTCCTGTCCGA
>JASAOP010002716.1:0-60505 GCA_030849055.1 Crithidia thermophila
AATTTGTGATGGAGACGCGTTATCGTAAAGAGGACTAATACTTTTCCACGTCAAGCAACCCAACAACACTCTCACATTCATACAACCAAAAAAATCTGTGTACGCGCACCAAACGCGCAATATTCCACCCACAAACAAAAAAAGGAAAATAAAGAACGAAAAAAAGACGTTGACGACAAGCAAAAGTCTGGTTTTCTTGTGCAAAAGCAAGGATATGAAGCCAAGCGCTCTGAAGATTGCAAAACAAAAAAAGAAAAAGTCTGCGCCAGCAATGAATGTTCATCGGTTGCTTCACAACACGCAAGTCGGGCACAACACAAGTGAAACAGACGGCTGGCAAAGGAAAGAAAAGCAAGTATGGAGCATTCGCGCACAAACACACACTTGCTAACGCCTCACTCGAACGTCAAGCTGTTTTCTCTCCTACGTTCTTTTTTTTTTTTTTTTGCCCTCCTCCTACGCGCTTAAGCGTCCACCTTCGCGTCAATGCCGAGCCACGCCACAATCGGGGCTACCTTCTCGTGCATCTCCTTATCCACCTTCGGGTCCACGTTGCTAAGCGGCTTCGGGTCCTTGGCCCAGTCAGCGATGCTGCTGTCGCGCAGCACGCCCTCCACGAAGAGCATAAAGATCAGCACGGCAAACTTCTCGGGTGTGTAGTTGGTCGCGAACTCCTTGGCGCACTCGCGCAGGAACGTCTTCTGGATCTTCTTCTCACGCTTGAGGAACTCCGTCAGCTCCTTCTCATCGTAGCCCTCCGTGCGGGCAAAGAGCTCGGGCACGGTGCACAGACGCTTCAGCAGGCGGGCGTGGCTCTGCATCGTCGAGAGGAGGTCCTCGCGGTGCTCCTTCAGCATCGCCGTCAGCGCCATCGGCGGGCCGTAGTGCTCCGGCAGGTTGTACTGGTTCAGCAGACGCACCGCGCGGCCGATCAGCTCGTCGTTCTTGCCCCACGACTCTTTCAGCACGCGCGCAAAGACGACGTTAGGGTCCTCGCGGTCGTCGACGAGGTCCGACTTGCCGCCCGTCTTGGAGTGCTTGCTGGCCTTGGCAGCAGCAGCAGCCGCAGCCGCGGCGGCGTCCTCGGCGTCCGTCTGGTCGTCCTTCTTGCGTGCCTCGGCGGTGTGCTTGGATGCCTTGATCTCGTCGCGGTGCTTCTCGTAGTAGGAGATCATGAAGGTCTTGGTGCGGTGCTCGTCAAAGGTCGAGCGCTGCCCGCACGCGCCGCACACCATGCTGATCGACGGCGACTTCTTGCTGTCGCTGAGCTGGATGGCCGTCTCGGGGTTGCGGCAGTGCTTGCACAGCACGAACTTGCGAATGAAGTCGTACAGCTTGTCCTGCATGCGGTCCGTTGGGTGGGAGCCCATGAGCAGAAACTTGTCGTCCTTTGTGGACACCGTACGCTGCGCACCGAGCTCGAACTGGAAGTACTTCATGAGCACCTCCTCTGGGCGGTTGATGACGAGGCAGATGTCGTGGATGTTCGGCAGCACCGTCTTGATACCGTTACCGCTACCCTCGACCTTGGTCTGCAGGGCGGGCATCTTGTAGCGGTAGTACTGATCATCCTTCTTCTCCGGGTCCACCGGAATCATCTGAGCCGCCATCTTGAATCACAATAAAGGAGGGGGTGAGATGTGCGGAAAAAAATAAAAAAGAGAGAGAGGATAGTAACTATTAAGTTAGTGTTGAAAAAATAAATTTTCAGGACTGAGATGCACGCGTGTGAGCAGGCGAGCAGAATACTATAAAAGATCATGTGTGGGATGGTAAACACGGTGTAACAAATAGGAAGAGTAAAAGAAAGACAGGAGAGAGAGAGAGAGAGAGTTTATAGATAAAGAGGCAGTAAAGCAGACGACAAAGAGAGGCTTTGACGTCAGCTCGTTTATAATCGGATATCACTTAACTTGTAAAGCGAAGGTGACTCTTCGGGAAAACGAGAAGACCGGAAGCTAGCATCTGTTCTTTTAGCCGACCTTTAACATAACCTTTTTTATTTTTAATGCGTGTCATTCAGGCGAAACAAGTGCAATTAATGAGGTTTCTTTTACAGCGGAGCCACACATCAAGAAAAACAAAAAAGAACGAGCTTGCAAAGGTTGTGCATTCTGAGCACGACATGCGCGTGCAGGAAAAATGGTCAGTCAAAAAAAGAAAAACAATAGATGTAAGAAAATGGCAAATTGAAAAAAAAAATTACATAAAAGAGATTTAAAGAGAGAAAGTCTGGTGTGTGTTTTTCCCCCCGTATGTATCATATTTAGCAGAGGTTAGAAACGGGAAGAGAACTCAACAAATACCGCTTGTAAACAAAGCTTGAGTCATCATGACCACTTGAGGTAATGCCTTGTAGTTATCGTTTGTCTTAAAACACGTTGATGGCATCCCAACTGTCCGCAGCGCGCAGCCGCTCCGTCAGCAGCTCCACCGTGTCGCACTCGATGCACATCTTCTCCAGCAGTGCCCCGCTCAGCCCTTCCGACGCCGCGTTGAAGACTGCCAGCGCGGCGTGCAGGTCAGCCGTCTGCGCCGCGGAGAGGTGCCGCCGCCCATCCACGGGGTCTGTGCACAGCTCATCCGCGTAGTAGTGCTCCACCATCTCCGTCGCACACGCGTCGTTCAATACGCCCATGTCGAGGGTGACGTCCATCATGTTGGAGCTGGTGATGAGGGGGTGCACCTTTTCCGGGTGGTTCGTTGTGAAGACGGCGATGAAGGAGTCTGAGAGGTTGAAGCCGTTGAAAACGTCAAGAAACTTTTCCACCGTCAGGTGCGACTGCTCCAGTCGATGGAACTCGTCCTCTTTCATCAGAAAATTGTCGCTGCCGCTGCTGCTGCTGCTGCTGCTGTCGTCACCGTAGCCAGAGGAGGCGTAGGAGGAGTCGTCGTTGGAGGAGTCGGTGTCCGAGTAGTTGCATTCGCTCTTCTCCGATGCGCACTGGTGCTTGCTGTCCTCGTTGCTGCCGCTGGCATCGCTGGAGTTGTGAGACGACTCCTCGTCCGTCTCCTCGCCTTCTTCCTCTTCCTCACCATCTTCCCCACTGCCCGCGCTGCTGGTTCCTGCCTCCGCGGCTTCCGCCTTCCTGAGCTCCGCAGCAGCGCGCCGCTCCTGCTGGTCCTGTGAGAGCGCCGCCCAGGCATCGCCAATCGCGTCGAAGTCCTCGAAGACATAGATGGCCTGATGCGGGAGGATGTTGTAGGTCTTTGTGGACCCGCGCGCATCCTCGACGTCCATGTCGAAGGGCCGCAGCAGCTCCTGCAGCTCGTCAACGGAGACAACCTCGCCCATCGAGATGACGACGAGGTCGCGCCGCAGGTGCCGCGCCAGCGCCTTCACAAACGACGTCTTTCCCGTCCCCGGCGCGCCGTGAAGGAAAAAGGTCAGCCGCGGCACCACACCCGGCACACCGTAGCATCCGCGCTCGTGCACAAAGTCGTCGACGACGGAGAGCACGTGCTCCTTGGCGGGGAAGAAGAGGGACTTGAAGGTTTTGCCTGCCCCCATGAGCGGCTTCTCCTTTCCAGAAGCCAACCCAGCCAGGCCGATACGGCCACCGGACAGGGTCGACACCGCGCCAGCAGCGCCATCACCGTCACCACCACCAGCAACAGCAGCAGCAGCAGCAACATCGCCTGCACCACGCGTGGTGGACTCGCCACCCACCTTGAGTGCGTTTCGCGTCAGCAGTGACGTTTCCGTCTCCACCGCAGCAGACGCGCTGTCGATGACGTAACAGCGCCCGTTGCAATTGTCGCAGGCGTCGCGGGTTTTCTTAAAGGAGCGCGCGCCGATCTTGCGGAAGGCCACCATCGCCGGATCGGGGTAGGCCGCCATGAGCGGGTTGGCCTGGCGCTGCGCCATGTGGCTCAAATACCAACCATGCGCGCGGGACAGAAAGCTCTCAATCACGTCCGCGCCATCGCGGGACTCGTCGTAGGCGGGCAGGGCGCCGGAGGTGTTGGTCGCATCGCACAGCGCCTGCGACTGCTCAAAGGGCAGTGGGCGGCGGTACTCCAGAATGAGAATGTTCTCCTCCGGTGGCACCTCGTAGTTCTCGTTGCACGTCGACGACTCCGCCTTCTTCTTGTCCCTTTTCCGGTCGCGGTCGCGGCGGCGCTGCCGTGGCGCGTCAAACGGGCACGCCGCCGAGCTCGCCTCGTCACTGCCGTTCACGCCCGGCATCGGCGCCACCCGCTCATCCATGTTCTCGGCATTTGCTCGCATGTCGAAGAAGGCGTACTGGTTCAGCTTGTCCATCTGGTTGGCGCCGGTGGAGTCGGCGGTGCGGCCATCGCGGGCGCGGCGGCCCGACTCGCCGTCGCTCTCGCCGTCGGAGTTCTCCTCCTCCCTCTCGTCGTGCTCCGGGCCGCAGACGTGCTTGTTCTCCTTCAGTCGCACAAAGAGACCGGGCTCGATCTGGATGGCCTGGCCGATGCTCGGCACGACGGCCAGCTCCATCGCCGAGGCAATAACACGCCCAAAAAGCGTCTTGTAGGTGGCGGAGTAGGGCACCCAGTCCTCGTCGAAGTGTTCGGCGTTGTCGTAGAGGAAGGTGTACTCGTAGTCGGCCATGCGCACCGCGTCGCACGCGTTTGTGCCTTGCCGCAGCATGCGCAGGTAGCAGTAGGAGACGTAGCCCATGATGCTGCGAATCATAATGTCGTCCTGGATAAAGCGGTTTGGGTGCACGCGCTCCTCGACCGTCGCGATCTGCCGCGCCATGCGCGACGTCAGCATGCGGTAGACGAAGTTGGGCCACGCATGGTTGAAAAAGGCGATGGCTTTCAGAAAAAGAAGGGGAAGGACGGCTGCCAGGACGAGACTCGTCAAGGAGCTGCCCGTCGGGGCGTAGGGGTAGAAGCCCTTTCCAGTTGGATCGAAAGAGTTCATAATTCCCCGTGTGTTTGTGATGTGAATGTTACGGCTGCTACGTTCTTGAGTTGTCGTTTTGTTCTATTCCGTGAATCCTGTCACTGCTGAAAAAAAAAACTTAGTTGTTCAGACTATGTGAAGCAAAGCAAACAAAGCTAGCAGTCTCGGCTTCCACGCAGCAATTCAATGCCAGTGTGTCCACACAGCGACTAAAACCAAGAAGCAAAAACGGCCTTTTTTTTTTGCGTGCTAAGGCAGCAATGAAACTAAAGAATCGCACATTTTATGAGAAAAGCAAAAAGAAGGGTAGAACTTGTAAAACGGTCAAACATCTTTAATGTCACAATAAGTTTCGTTTTGTGTTTTTTTTTCCTCTCTCCCTCATAAATAAGCAGGGGACACTTTATTCTTTGCAGATTAAATTGCCAACAACGATTTTGCGCAATGTATATTATTGCTGTCTCCGTAGTCGCTGAGATTGCGCACACATGACGAGCACACCGTCACAAAACGGTAGATCATTTTCAGCTTTCTTTTTGCTTCAGCGTCAATAAGCCTTTTTTTTTCGCTCGTTTGACTTCTAAAAAAAAACCTTTCAGCCTTTTTCACTACGTTGTACTCCGTAAAAACGGAACTCATGCAAAAAAAAAAAAATGCTTGTGAGGACAACAACTCACAACACTTTCCACCGCTCTCCGCAACGCCAAGACACATAGCAAAACGCGCAAGAGAGACAAATTAAGAAAAAAAAATTAAGACCTCTCACACGGCACTCAGGTGTGAAAGACGAGCTCATCCGTAGCCGACGTCGTTGACGCGTCTACCGCCTCCAGAATGCTCTTTTTTTTCTGTCGCCGAGACCTGCGGTGACGCGGCTTACGTTGCTGCGCACCGGGCAATGCTGCGGGGTCCGCGTGCACTTCATCTCCCTCGCTCGCCACCGACGCCACCTTCGCTTCGTCGCCGCCGCCGCCGCTGTTCTTCTGCCCTGGCAGCCGCGCCTGGCGTCGGCGTACGGCCGGCAGAAACACCTGCGCCACAAGCAGCGGCAAATACGTCGTGATCTCGCCGTAGACCTTCACGAAGTCTCCTTCCATCCGCACCTTGCCCCACGACAGGGCCTCCTCCGGCTTGGCGCCTGCGTCGGAGCCGTCAAATTCTTGCCCGTTGTTGAGGATAATGGTGTAGTCGGCGCCGTTGCGCATCAAATTCGCGTTGCAGACGTGGTGCTTCACCACGCCACCGCCGCAGATCAGCATGCCGGTCTTCTTGCTCTGCATCGCGAGCTTGTTGATGGCGTGAATGTCACGCACGAGATCCACCTGGAGTGTCTCCGCCTCTTCGTCGGTCGATGTTGCGGAAGCGTGGGGGAGGAGGTACGCGCTGATGTCGCCATCGACGAAGGAGGGGCTGAAGAGAGGGACCTGCTGGACGGCAGCCCAGTACACGACAGTGCTGCGGGCACGCTGCAGCGCCTCCGCGCGGTACGACGCCGTCACCTCTTTTTTCTTCTCCTCCTGCGACCGCGTAACGTCACCACCCTCCTGCTCATCCGAGGTACTCGTCTCCCCCGAAGCGGCGTGCAGGGCCTCGGTGAGGAGGTCCACCAGCCACAGTCCCAGCAACGCCCACACCTCACTTGGCGTCACGGACCAGCTGCAGACATCCAAATACTTTTCCGGTATGGGCTTTGCGGCGGCAGCGGTGCGCAGGCGGTGCTGACGTGCCTGCAGGCGCGCCACAAAGCGCTGCATGACGCAATCAAACAGCGCCGACTCGTCACTGCCCTGAGCGGGGTAGGACACATTGCCAAACTGCCCTTGCGCTTTCCCTTCAGATGCGCTTCCCTTCTTCTTTGTAGACGTCCGCTGCTGGGAGGAGACGTTGTTCTTACTGTTCTTCGTGCTGGTCCCACCTCGTTGCTGCAAGAGGACGGCTTCGCTGGCGTAGTGGGAGACGGTGTAGCTGGCGCAGGCGCGCCGCACATCGTGCTCCACAGCCCCGCCACTCACCACAATCGAGCAAAGAAAGCTGCGAAACGACGGCGTCTGCTCGTCTGCCAGCGCGCGCGTGCCGTAGGTGTCGCAATACTCGTCCTTGAGCCGCGCAAACATGCGTTGGTCCTCGGAGGCGTCTTCTGGCAGCGCCGCCACCTCCTTTCTGTTGCCGTCGCGGCCCGCAGCGATGGCGGCGGACGGGTTCGGCACCACCCCTTCTTGCACAAGAAATCGAATCGCCTCGCGGCAGCCCGTGCCAAACAAATTCGCCGTCACACCCAGAAACAAGTCGGGGTACACGTGATCGTCGCGGCTGTGTGTGCCGACCTTCTCGCCTTCGTCGTTCCCCTCGTTGTGTCGCACGAGCACGTACTTGCCGTCCTTTATTTGATACACTTTTGATGGCGCTTGTCGACGCAGCATGAGCTCCGCGATATGGCACGCGTGACCGAAGTTGGTTGCCTGAAAGCCCATCGAAGGAAAGCAGTCTAGGACATGCTTGGCGCTGTCGAAATTCGAGGAGGGTCCCTGCACCCGCTTCAGTTTTGTTACAGCCTCGGTCGCTGCCGCAGACGAAACAAGCACAGCAGACTCCGCAACCGTCGCCATGAGTTTGTGTATTTCTATTAGTAAATTGCTGAGAAGAGTAGCACGTGATCGTGACAGAGTTGAAGGTTTTTTGTTTCTTCCTTGAAGGTAAAAAGATAACTCCTAACAATATTGCGCTTTACAAAAGCAAATTTACAGCGGAAAAAAAAAAGAAGAAGGGGTAACTGAGGATTTGATCGATAAACACTGGCAGCGCCAAAAAAAAAAAAAAAAGCAACCGTATGTGCCACTGGTCGACGTAGGAAAAAAGGAAGATGTTTTTTGTTTTTTTTTCCGTTCGGTGTTGCTGTCTTATGTATTGTTACGAGTGAAGAGCCAGTTGCGTCCTCCAACACCGCGCATTTCTTAGCTACCTGTCAAACACTACACAATGCGAAAACATGGTTTGCGGTGGTTGCAGCCCATTTCTCAAAAGAGCATTTTCACCTCACAGGAAAATGGTAGGGCTTCCGCAACCGCGCGCAACGTCACGCCGGTACAGCTCACCGCACTCTACGCGCAATACTTTTTCATAAAAGAGAACGCGCGTTGATTAATTTATCTTTCATTCACATTTTTTCGCTGGCTTGGGTTTTGCTTCTACTGAGCATAGATAGATATATAAATCATAACAAACAGGAAAATATACGGAGAACGAAATTGAGATTCAAATTTAGAAAGTCGTACAAAGAGAAGGTTTTTTGAGACTTTTGTTGCTTCTGTTTAGTATTCTTTCAAGCAAGATTTATCATGCGCCTGTCAAAACAGAGACAAACTTAACGTTAGTTTTATCGATTGTACATTGGAAGGTGAGCATGTCAGAAAAAAAATGAGTTAGACACGTCAGCATTCACACGAAGCAAGCGCAAAGAACGGAAAGAGCAAACCTCCGATACGCCAGACACAGGTACAGAAAACACAAACCGAAGCAACAAACTGTACTTAGGAAAAAAAACCTACAAAAAGACAAGTTTTGACTAAAATTCAAGTAGTTGTTGTAAATTCAATAAACGTGGGGAAAAAATTTGTTCAGCGAAGACCCAAGCACCATCTCCCAATACTGTGATCGCCGTCAGGAGTGAAAACAAAAAGAAAAAAAAAGAGACTAACGAGCGCAGAAGCAGGCGCTCAAAATCAAAAAAAAAAGGAGAAAATAATTTTTCTTTTACGAATTAGTAAAAAGGTAAAGGGGGTCCAACACAAAAAAGGAGGGAATGTGAATGCACGCCTAACTGTTTGGTTTCTTGCGCATTTGTCGGCAATCACATTTTAAAAGAGCTAATACCCTCCGATCGCTTCAATTCTTTTTCTCTTCCTTACTAATTCGGTGCAAGAAATTTGTACTAAAAAAAAATCTCTCTCACGGTAAGGCCACTTCAAAAAAAGTGCTGAACTTTATCACGTTTTCTCAATCTCAAAGGATCAAAAAAAAAAAATCTCATTGATTTCGCTGAGTTTTAGTAAAAAAAAAATGTTCAGCATATAAACTTGTTTCACCTTTTCTTTTCTCTGTTGTAATTCATGAAGCCGCACGTGATTGACACACGCCTAGAGAGCTGCGCAGTATCTGAAATCTTTTTCTTCTGATTACATCACTACGCCAGCAGCACTGCGGTCCAACGCACATAATCGTTTCTTGAGAATGGCAATGAAAAGAGGGAAAAAAAGTTGGTCCCATCTTTTTCGTTGTTGAGCAGTCAACACAGCAGAAGAGAGAAATCAGCACAATTACAAGATAACACGCGAGATATGAAAACGTTTCAAATAGCACTGCTGCCCACGCGAGAAAGATTGAAACAAAAATGAAAAAGGGAAGCCAGGTGTTTTTTTTTCTTTCCTAAAAGCTCCTGTGCTACTAAGAAAAGGAGAAAATCGCATTTCCTTCTCACTATCTTTCTTTTTTTTTCTTTCGTCACAAATATGGATGCTGACGCACCACTATCAGCACTGAAAAATAATATCTTCTACTGCCAATTTAAAAAAAGGAAAGATAATGTTCACACTTCCACCCTGGTCGCTGATCTCGATAGAAAGACACGCAAAACTATTCTAATAAATTGCTCAAAGACCACGCATTACCACAGAGGCAAGTAGAAATCACTTGAGAGAATAAATATAAAGCATCACGAGAGACAGGAGGCCCTCGCGAACGGAGAAATGAAACAGAAAAAGGTAAGTACGCTTGCTGTCGAATACGGAAAAAAAAAGGTAAGAAGTGTCGAAGTCAGAAAGCACATGCTCGTCTAAATTTTGACAAAGGTGGACACGACAAAAGGGCACACAGAAATCTGAGAAGCGCAATGACGGCAACGGCCGCACCACTCACCTAGCAGTGCCGCCTGTTTTGTGCTTTTTGTGGTTGCAAATACGTCCAGCTCTTAGCATCAAGGGAGAAAAAAAGGCTTTGATTCGGAGCTGGAGGAAGTGCTTTACAGTCAAGATAAGCAAACACTTACTGCCAAAAAAGTAAAAACAGCTGTCTTCATATATGCTTCTTTTTTTCTCTCATTCTGATGTTAATGTCGGTTTTTCTTTTTTTTTCGTTCGCTGCCGGTCAAGAGCTCAAAAGAAGATATTCTAAAAATCAAAAGAAAAAAACAGCGGCTCTGATTTAATCAGTGGCACTGCATATTTTTTTTTTGCTTCTTTTCATTCTCATCCTTTGTCAAACAGCGAAACTGAAAAGTCCACCAGCCAAGCAAATCGTCAAGAAAACATAAAGAGTGTTACAAGGCATGCGCACCCGCACAAAAGATAGCCGCAACGCGACCTCTTTGCGAAACCTCCCGTAACAGATATCGGACCAAGTCAGAAGCTAAAGTAAAAGCGGGAAGGACAACTAAAAAGAAGAAGAGATGTCGACAGTAAAAGTAAAAAAATGACGAAAGAAGAAAGAAAAAGAGAGTAGTCTTTAAAAAAAAAAAAGGACTGATCAAAAAAAAAAAGTGTAGAGGACTTAGATAGTGAGGTTACGGAAAACAGCGAAATTGGTTTACAGGAGAAGAAAGGAACAAATCCCAAAAATAGCAAAATAAGAAATCACAAAAAGAAAAAAGAGTGACTCTAGAAAGAGCTCAACGCGAAAACGTAACGAGGAAAGAAAAGCGCGAACGTGTACGTGAACTTCCAACTTGGCAAAACAAGTGTTTTGTTCGCCGCCCCTACTTTTTTTAATTCGCTACTACCACAGCAGCAGCTTTTTGTATGGGGTGAAATAAATAGAAAAAGGTGTATTTATCTGAAACGAAAAAAGTAAAACAGAAGAAGAAAATAGTGAAAAAAAAAAAGAAAGTTTACAGCTTCTTTAGGGAGGGGGGATTAGGAACAGCGGAAAAGGGAAACTTTAGCAACCAAAAATAAAAGGAGAAAAAAGAGGTCATAAAACCTTTTAAAAATAACAAAAGAGAAAAGAAAAAAGAAGAAGTAATAACTTTTTGGTTTTAGATTGTACAAGGTAAAAAAAAAACGAAAATGGAAGGCTACTCCAGAAGATGCACTGTAAATGAAAGCCACACAGCAAGAAGAGAATTCAGAAGAAGCATTTTTTTGTTGTTTTCGGTAACAAGAAGCTGCAGGTTTCTGCGATTCTTGAAGTTTTTTCTGGGCTTTTCTGATTTCACAAATAGAGGATTTGCGCGTGTGAGCTGCTTCATTCACATAGCGCTGGATCCCAGCGTAGCGCTTCTTTCATTTTCATGTCAACTGAGACAGTGGTATAGAGTTAAAAATGTAGGTACAAACTTGCGTTGCCGTGCGGCCAGAAGGGAAAAACAGCACTCTTTTTTTTTTTTTTTCTGGATAGAGGAGAAGTAGAAAAAGAAAAGAGGCAAAGGTTGCGGAGTCACTCTTTCCGCTGACAGAGTCGGTGTTACTCTTTCTAGCTTTTGTGTGCAGATCTTTCATCGCAGATCTTGCGACATCGACAAGAAAAACACAAAAAAGGAAAAAAAAAACAGACCACACAACACGATGAAAGGTTGTAATAGTACGAATGAACACCAAACACACACCCTGGTACTCGTCACGCAAGTGATCTGACTCACTTCAATCGCGCAGACCAGAGTTATCGTGCCGTCAGCGCCTCAGTGACTCCGCCTGCAGTAGCAGTATGGCCTATTGACCGCAGTCTCCCTGCCCCAAAACTAGTCCTCTTCTTCTCCGTCTGTGCTCGCCCAGAAATTTTAAAAACGGTAAAAGCAAAAAGATGCCCACCAGCACCGTTTGTTCATTTTTCGGGTGTTTCTAAAAAACGTTTTTTTTTCTATTTTTTTTTTTGTTCTCCTCCTCCCTCTCCCTCTTCCTCGCTTTATCTCTTTGAGTAAGAACAATCACAAATGGGGGATGTTGTAATAATGGTAAAAGCTGCGGGAGACGCAGAAGAGAAGACAAAGAAAAAAGAAATTGTGTGGTCACAAGCGGGTGGTAGACGTGCTGTTTTGTCGATACCTGGCCGTTTTTTCAGCATCTTGTAAAACACTTTAAGAATAATAATAAAAGCAAAGCAGAACTCGCAAAAGTGAACAATAGTAGTAGTAGTTTGTGTAGCATACATAGGTGTCTGTAGGTTGTTGTTAAACCTTTTTTGTTGTTGTTGTGAGGTTTTTTCTTTTTTCCCAATACGGCTTTACTCAAAGACGATTGGTTCCTCCTCCTCGAGAAGACGGCGCTCCTCTTTCTCCATCGTGGCGCCGCTGCCGCGCTCCGATGACCGGGTGCTCGAGGCGTCGCTGGACAGCACGTTCTGATGCGGGTCGTCAATCGCGTTCTGGTAAACCTCCGCAGGCTGCTCCTTGGCGTAGAAGGCGGACCCGGCGTTCAACGGCCGCGGCACATCCTGGTAGAGCAGCTTGCGCGAGTTCTGGAACTCCTTGGCGATCTCCGTCTTCATCCAGCCCACAATGAAGGTCGGCGCCCACCCGTTCGGGCTCATGCAGGACACGTAGGTACAGTGCGTCGTCGTGCCGACCATCTTCAGCCGCCAGCCAAACATCACCGCACCGCGGACGCACTTGTCGTTCTCGATCTTAACCCCGGCCGTGTCGCGGAAGTCCACGCTGGTGCCGTAGATGTAGTAGCTCTGGTGCTCCGGCACGTACCGCTTCTCCACCAGGTAGATGAAATCACGCGCGGCCACCGGCGGCGGGGCCGTGTAGCGGTTGTACTCCACGTGCCAGTCGCGGATGCCCATCTTCGCAATGTCCACCAGGTGGTCATCGTCGTTGCCGACCCACTGCGCCGGCAGCTCCGGGTTGCGGGTGATGATGTCGTACTGGTAGAGGTTGTTCGAGTAGCGGTTGCGCTCCTTCAGGTTCTGCGCATGCATGTGCCGCAGGATCTGCGGGGGCGAGATGTGGTCCAGCGTCAGTGTCGCGCGGGCAAAGTTGTACGTGCCGACGTGCGGGCGGGTGAAGAGGCGAATGTCGCCGCCACGGTCGGTGAAGTCGACGGGGCGGAACGGGCGGTGCTGCTTCGGGTCGGCGATGGTGCTGTGCAGCAGCGGAAGGTCGTCGCTGAGGAGGTCCTGGATGGCGGCGTAGGTGTCGTTCAGCACACGCTCGACGGTGTCCACGTCTTCGCGGTCCTCGATGACCTGCAGCGGCACCGCGCACGGGTACGGAGGCTGGTCAGAGCCGGCCGCCAGGCCAGTCTTCGTTGCCGCCTTGTACGCAGCGTCGCCAATGGAAGAGACAAACTTGAACATTTTCTCTCTATTGTCGCTCTATTTTTTTTTCTAGTTTTGCTTCGTTCTCCTTGTGCTGTGGGTTTTTACCGTCACACGTGTGAGAAACGAGGGCTGAAGAGCTAGGGGGTGATGGTGATGAAAAGAGGGAGCGGAATAAACGGAGCTTAAATAACAAAAAAAAAAAGAAGAATGAGATACTTGGTTTTCAAATGGACAAGAGAACAGATCTACAAAGAAGGAAAAAGACGTTGAGGGTGAAAAACCGAAAGAAAGAGAAAAACCGTAAATCAACAACAAAAACTAAAAAAAGACAACAGAATCAGAGCAGCTAATAATAGTGGCAACTGGGGCAAGACAGCTTTGTGATACGATCACTACTGCGTGATGAAAACAGAAAAAATAATTATAACTGAAAGCAGAAAAAAAAAAGCAAATCACTGGAAAAGCTAGAGTTTAAATGGAAAAAAAAATAAGCAGAGACGAAACTATTGCGCGAACGAGATGGGCTTTTCTTGAAGGCGAAGAACGAATGAACAATTTCGTGTACTTGAAGTCTTTTCTCTACTTGCTTGCGCTTTTTCTTTCTTGTGAACTCTCACCTCTAAGCGGGGTGGAAAAGCGGAAGAAATCAAAGCTCTGTACTCTTATGTATATAGTTGACTTGACGCCTCGCTAACCTTTAGTTGCAGAAAGGGACAATGACAACGAAAACAGTAACAAAAAAAAAAAAACGAAGAAGTATTGAGAAAAAAGAAGGACGACTTTTTGGGAAAGGAAGGGAGGTACGGGTGGAAACCGTCACAGACTTGCGTGTGTGCTTACGGAAACTACTCAATAGACCTCTGAAAGATGTCCTTTAGCGGTGGGTACGCTAGGTATAAGATGTGAAAGAAGGAAAAACGAGAGAGAGGGGCAATCTAAACAATCGTTGAAAGGACGAAAAATAAAAAAAGAGAAGTTGAAGTCAGGTGCAACAACGCGGAGCAAATTTATTCAATAAGCTCTGCCGTCCCGTGCACGTTTTGTTTTGTAATTTCCCTTTGTTCTTGAAGCCTGATGAAAGGCAAAACAAGAAAAAGAAGAAAAAAATGTAGGAAAAAGAGGAAAAAAAATACGCACTCAAGCAGCGAAAACAGAAAGAGTAAATGAAAGGACTGGTAGAGGAAAGGAAAACGAAGACGAAAAAACTAACACTTCAGAAAAGATGTAGGTAAGATAAAAATGAAAATGACTATATTGTCTTCTTCGGTTTTCTTCTTATCCGACGCTTCTCGTGTGTGTTATGGTTCCCGTAAGACTTTGCGATTTTTTATTTCTTGTTATGTGTTCAGAAGAAAAGGAAAACTGTCGCAAGAATCCCTGGTTGCTGTTTTTTCTATCCGTCTGAGGAAGGATAAAGTGCAAAAAGAGGTGAGACTTTTCTTGAAGATTTTCCGTCACTCGAGACAGAAAAAGAAGAAAAAGAAAAAAGGGTTGGTTTTTGTGGGTATATAATGTTTTCTTTTCTTTTGCTGAATGAGTAAAGAGAAAGAAAGGTAGTGTACTACGTAAAATTGTTAATTTAACTTTAGGAAAGCATAGTAGCGTTATCCTGGCGTGTGCGTGCATATGTGAAATTAAGAATTAGTCGGGAGAGCAACGCGAAACGGAAGTCGTGAGAAGCGAAGAAGGCGGCAGGGATTTTGGAGAAAAGTGTAGTATAAATCAATGAGAAATAAACAAAACGGCGGTGTGGTTTGTGCGAGCACTGTAAGACAATGAATCACCGACGTAGAGCTGCCGCATGACTACTTGCTATACATCATATGCTTCCTGCAGCCGCTCTTTCGCTTTTTTTTCTACCGCCGGGTGATCCGCTCTACTCGTCTGCGTGTTGATGACAAAAATGGCACACCTTTTGGTGAGACTGTCGCAAGAAACGCGAGTAATCATTTCCTTTCTCAATTCAGACGAAACAGAGAAAGACAAAGATGAGAACCACCTTTACGAATCATGAAAACACACCGCCTTGCTGGTTGCTTGATTCATTTTTGGTATTAATATGTCTAGCTGCTTTTTTTTTTTTTCGCAGCTGCTTATCTTACTCGAGTGTTACAGGCATTGCGTGGCTAAAGGGGATGCAAGCACAACCTCACGACACGCCACTCAACGCATCCTCAACAAAAACGCAAAAAAAAGTCTCTTTTTTCCTTGTTCCTCTTTTATGGGATGTCGTGTTTCCACGCCAAGCGCACCACATGCCGCAGCGATCGCATCCACTTTCCCATAATGTCTTCCGCCATCTCATTCCGCAGCACTACCGCAATGATGCGCTGCCGCTGCGCCTCCACCTCCGCCGCGTCCACGTTGTCCTCCACGTCCAGCGACCCTTTCCCCGTCCCGTTGTTGCCGTTATTCTGAATTCGCTCCAGGCGACGGTTGTAGCCTGAGAAGTCGAGAAACGACAAGAAGAGGCCGTTGGCGGGCGCCATGGGAATGCCACGCCGCACGCCCTTGCGCAGCAGCACGTCGCGGATGTGGGTGTCGGGCAGCCCCGTCGCCGCAATGCACACCACAGCGCCGATCATCTTGCGGATCTGGTTCAGCATGAAGCTCTGCCCATCCAGCTCAATGCGCACCACCTCGATACCGCCCTTGTAGACATCGCGAATGTGCTGTCGCATGCGGTCGCGCAGTGCCGCGTCCACGACATCGGGAATTCTCCTCTTTGCACCCTCAGCGACGCCGTCGGCGGACTCGGTTAACCCCTCGACGATGCCGGCATCGCTTAGCCATTCCTCATACGTCGCCGTCACGCGCTCGTCGGGTGAGTAGAAGTGGTTCAGCGACCACGTGTCGATGCTCTCCTGCAGCAGCGCATCGTCCGGCGACACCACAAAAGGCTCGCTGACGGTGACGCTGCGGATAAAGCGGTGGCATGACGCGTCGTAGCTGCGGCCGCCCGGGGTGAAGTTGTGGTAGCAATGCGTGCCCTCGTAGGTGTGAAAGAGACGGCGCACGTGCTCCAACTGCGCGGCGGAAAGTCGGTACTCTGCGGCGTGCGCCATGGCCTCATTTGGGATGGTGCGGAAGAGAATCATTGTTTCGAAGAGGCCGTCGTGGAAGTGGGTGGCGCAGTTGTGGTCGTAGGGCCGATGCTCCGCCTCCGCCAACGCCGCCTGCACCTCCGCGTCGCTATCATCACTGCCGGACTCCTCATCCACGTCATTCCCCTCCTTTTTGTCATCATCCTTGTGTTTGTCGTCGACGCAGTCCGTAGCTTTTTCCACGTTCATCGCTGCGCTGCCCGCCTCGCTCATTACCCGAGTTTCCATAGACGCACTCTCAACAGTGCCGCCCTCGCCCTCCGGGGCGGCTGTTGTCGTCAGCGTCGCTGTGGCGGACGTGGTGGCGGACTCAGACTCCGCCTTCGCCGCAGCCGCAGCAGCCGCGCGTGCGCGCTTCCGTTTAGGGAAGTGACCTTTGCTCTTTCGCGCGCTGTGCTGCTTCTTGCGCCGCTGCGCCTCCTCCTCCTCCTCGGTCAGCGGCGCCACACTGGGCCGCGGCGCCGTCTGCTTGCCGTGCTTGCCTGGCACGAAGCCGACCTCTTTCAAGGTGGGCTGCGACGGAGCCAGGGAGGGCGGGAAGTAGTCCTGCGTGTACTCCTGCTGCGTCATGAGCGAGAAGGTGGGGAGGTAGTACTCGTAGCGTCGGCCCCCGCAGTTCAGGTAGGCGTTGAAGCTGCGCGTGACCGGCACCACCGCGTACACGTGTACGTCGCGCGGGAGGGCGAGGTTCAGCAGGCGCTTTGCCTCCTCGCAGCTGAAGACGGCCTGCGTGGACGACGCATCATCGTCGTCGCCGACCTCCTCGGCGGAGTTTGTGATGGCACCGCCCGATGGTCCGGTTGCGTCCGATGTGCTCGGCTGCTGTGCCGCACGCATTGCTTCCTGCCGCCGCTCCACGTAGGCGGGGTCGTAGGGCAGCATCACCGCCACCGACACAACGTTGCGCAGGGCGTGGACGCCCTTGTCAGTGCGGCTCGCGCGCTCGAAGTTCAGCAGCTGCTGCACCTTAAAGTTGGAGAAGTTAATCTCGCTGATCATGTCGGTCTCAAAGAGCGCTTTCAGTAGGGTCTCCTCCACGGTCGGGTATTCGGGCAGGTGGTTCCACTGCAGACCGCAGTAGCACTCGCCCACGTAGCCGAAAATGATGCCCACCTTCTGCTTGCGTCGGAGGATCTTAAACCCGTCTGGAACGCTGTAATACTTGTGTGCCGTGCAGCCGGGAATGATCGGCTCCAGCGACGGAGCCGCAGCGGAGGCGGCCTCCACGCTCACGACTGGCTCGGTCGACATGTACTACGAAGAAGAAACTAAGTATGCAAAAAGCGAAGGGGACAAATGAAACGAGTAGCCTGACGACAAGCACGCAGACAATGAAACCCTTCTCTACTCTTTTCTTTTTTTCTGGTCGTTTCTTTTGGATAGCTCACAATAGAAATTTCAGTAATAAAAAAAGAAGAAATAGTATTTGGAAAAAGACGATGAGCGATGTTTGGGTAGATTTCTCAACGGGTGAACCACAAGCCAAGCCTCAGCATCCTCAGCGCAAGACTTTAATGGCCAAATCTTGCAGTCTGCATGATGTTTGGAACAATTCATTTGTACTGCATTTATAAAATTAACTGTGCTGTTGAGCCTACTCCTTTTTTTTTTTTTTTACCCTGCATGTCGCCACCGGAAAACGCAGGACAGCTCACCAGAGTATAACTTGACCGTTGACCTTGAGAAAGCAATTCTCGGACGCAGTTACCAGGTCTGCGTCACCGCCTGCATGCAACATCAAGTTTTTTACGGATACAAGCAACGTGTTTCTTTCTGTTGTTAGTGAGGCTGTCGCACTGACGGGGTAGCTCTACCGTGTTGGCTTCTCACCTCTTCTCGCTTTCTTCGGTCACTCCGCAGCATAGCTGTCTCCTTTTTTTGCCTTTTTTTCTATTTCAATTAAGCCGCATTATTAGGAAAGCCCGTTCCAAAAATCTGAAAACAGGGAAAAGAAAATGTTATTCGACGAGTTTAAAAATTGTTACGATCCCTCACAAAAACGGAGGAAACACCACCTTAAATACAAAAAAAAACAACACCCAACTCTGGAGGTAAAGTCGGAGAAGCCACGGAGGAGGTGCACTGCTGCGCCGCGAAGAGAAAGAAAGATGCGGACAGCATGCGCGGCAAACCAATGTATGCGAGGCTGAGAAGACGAGAGTAGCATCTCCACCTCGATTCAGCAGACTCATCACACATTGCCTCCTTCAAGAAAAAAAAAAGGTTTTTCATGCCTTGCCCATCTTGCCCTTCTTCTTCGTCTTCACCTTGAGTGCAGCAGCAGAGGCGGGCGTCTTCACAGCGTCGCTCGTGGCCTTCTTGGCGTTCTTCAACACCTTCTTCTTCATCATCGCCTTCTTCGGTGCCGCTGCTCCGTCGCTCACGGCGGGTGCGGCGCTCTCCCCGGCCACCGCCGCTGCCGTAGCCTTCCGCAGCACCTTCGGCATGCCGCTCTTCTTCGCCTTCGCCTTCTTCGTCTTCTTGAGCGCCGGCTGCGCCGCCACCTTGGAGGCCAGCGCCACGCCCTCCTTGAAGCGCATCATGCCATCTGGCCCCACACTAAAGAAATCATCGCCGTCGCTGCCCTCCTCTCCCTCCTCCTCCTCCTCCCCCGCCGCCGCTCCCCCAAACCCGTCACCATCCTCACCGCCTTCGACGTCCTCCCCATCCGAGGGAAGGCCCTGCCCACTGGGGCCCTGCCGCGCCTCCTCCTCATCCACGTCATCTGCCGCCGTGCTGCTCGCCTCCTCGACGGCGGTGTCGTCGATGCCGAAGAGCTGCGCCGGGACGTGCTCGACCTCGCCGCTCATCCCCTGCAGCCCCTTCCGCCCCGCCTCCGTCAGCGGCACGACCAGCACGCCATTGCGGGAACTGGACTGCACCACCCACCGCCCCCGCCGCGGCTCCTTGGCCATCGCGATGTACAGCACATCCCCGCCGTCGCTGAAGCGCAGCGCGTTGACGATGGCGGGCACGGGGAGGGCCGCGACCAGCAGCAGCTGCGGCTCCGACCGCCTCGCCCCATCGTGCGTCTCCGCCGCGGCCGCCTCCTCGGTGCGACGACCCGGTGCGATAGCGCCTGCCCCGACACCCGCCACGTGCCACACCCGCACCACGCCGTCGTAGCTCGCCGTGGCCACCACGTCGGCGTACGGGACCGCCGCCACGGCCGTGATCGGGTTCGCGTTCCGCCGGCCAGCGCCAGACGACGAGGGCGACGACGTCGACGACGACGCCAGCGGCCCGGCGGAGCCTCCGGCTGGGTAGCCGCGTGTCACCCGCGCGCTCTCGTCCTCGGCCGCCAGCATCGCCGCCGCCTTCTCCAACCCGGTGCCGTCGCCGATGAAGCCGTACCCGTGCGCGGCCGGCACGACGATCAGCGGCTTGCGGCGGTTGACGTCGAAGACGATGACGCTGCCGTCCCGTGCGCCGCAGACCACAACGCCCTCGTTGAGCATCGCCACCGCCTCCATCACGACATTCGGCGCAGCCGCCGCCGCAGCGGTCGTCGTCCGTTCCTCTACCGCCGCGGGCACACGTGGTGGGGGGGCGTAGGTGTAGGCCTGCTGCGTTGCGGCGTCCATCTTCCAGAAGCGCATCGTGCCATCCTCGCCGACGGTGGCCGCCGTCTCTTTGCGCAGGCCATCGAGGAAGTGAATGGCGCCCTCGTGGCCGAAGAGCTTGTCCACCGCCATCATCTGCGGGACCGACCACACACGCAGCGTGCCGTCCTCGCAGCTGGAGTAAAGGGTGGCGGTGTCCATGCGGAAGCGCAGCCCGGTGATGGGCTTGCGGTGCATGAAGAGGAGGCCCTTGTGCGTCTTGGTGAGCGTCTCCCAGATGCTGATGGAGCCGTCCATGGCACCCGCCGCGACGTAGGACGGACACGACATGTCCACCGTCGTCTTCTCGAAGACGTCGCGCGTGGTGGGGCGGTTGGCCGAGGTGTCGCTGACGGCAATGGAGACAATGCCGGACGACAGTGCCGGCTCCAGCAGCACCTTGCGCCGCCGCTGCGCCTCCGCCTTGTCCGTCAGCGCCATCCCCGTCCCGCTCGACGTAAGGGAGATGTCCACCAGGTACACCTTGCCAGACTTGTCGCCGTAGACCAGGCGCTCCGTCCGAAAGGCGGCGACGCACGTGATGGAATTGCAGTTGTGCGCCACGCGAACCGTCTGCACGTCGCGCAGCTCCGTCTCGTGGCCGAGGTACTCCCGCACGGAGGTGGACACGACGCGCTGCTTGACGCCCGCGGCGAGTCGGGCCTCCTCCATCAGCTGTGCCCGTCGCTCGTGGAAGACGTCGCCGTCAAGGTCGTCTTCGAAGGTGATGTCCTGCAGACGCGTGTTGATGTGGTCGCCGAGGCTGCGGATCAGCTCGGCACGGCTGCCTGCCCCGCTGCCCGCCTCGACGGCGTCGGCCCGCGTCAGGACCTGCTGGGGCCGGCCCTCCTCTGCGCCGAGGTCGGCCTTGCTACGAGTCCCAGAGGCTTTTTTGTGCTGCTGCTGCTTCTGCTGCACGGCGTCGCGATGCACCTTGCTCTCCTTCCGCACCGTGGCGCTGATGGCCGCGCGCTTCGCGGCCTTCTTCTTGGACAACATTTGCCGCTAAAAGTTAAAATTCCTTTTTCTTTCAATTACCCTTCTGCAGAAATTAAACAGTCAGACCCTTTGTTGTTGTTGTTCTTTTCTTTCTGTGTTTGGTTTGATTATGTTAAACGTGAATTAAGGGGAAAAGAAACACGATGAGCAGCAGTACACCCTACCTCTGCATGCCAAAGCAAAGTATGTATGAGTCGTTTTCATGTAGTGGAATGCGTCATAATAATAAGAAGAATGCGTGTCGCAATTTGCAAATACATAATTGTGGTGAAAAGGAAAATGGGTTTGAAAGCCAAAAATAACAGTGGAGGTAATACATCATTTCAACGTCGATTGGAACAAAATGAGTCCAACATTCATTCCTATTAAAAAGGCTTCGAATAATGTACTTGCTTCATTGACCAAGACTGTATTGAGGAAAACAAAAGTGGTTGGGCGCAATTGCGAAATTCATTTTTCGCTGTCTGTACGAAATGTAAATTTCCCTCCTCGAGTTTGAGTTGCATAAGAACTGTATTTTTATATTTGCTTTTTGTGTTGCTGAATGTTGAGAAACACGTTGCTTTCCTCCTGTCTTTTTTTAAAGCTTAAATGACGAGGAAAAGAAAAAGGGGTTGAAGTGCGAAGGAGAAAGGCAGAAAAGCACAAGAAAGCTCCACAAGCAACGTACACATACACGCACAACCTTTCTGTTCTTCTTTCTTTCTCTCCTTCTTCGCATTTAAGCCGCTCTATCGGCCCACGAGCTGCCGCACAACGTACCGCCCACGTCGCTGCACCGCCATGAATAGCAGCCGCGCCACCCAGTACCACACCAGCGCCTCCGGCGTCGAGGCGGCAAAGACGGCCGTCACCTCCGTCACCCCAGACGCCCGCACCGCCTCCACAAAAGCGGTGAAGGTGACGCCACGCCGTGACGGCGGCACATCCTCCTCCTCCCTCTCCCTCCCCTCCCGTCCTGCACCCGCCAAATCCTCTCGTTTGTCCTCCATCACGGCTGCTGGAATGTCAAAGGGCGCCGTTGTGTGGAAGAAGTGCTGCGCCAGCACCGTCAACGTGGCGACGGTGGGCTGCACCAGCGCAAACACCGCAGAGCTGCTGTGCCGCACGAGCAGCATGGACGGGCTAGACGCGGAGGCCGGCAGGGCACGCAGCTGTGCCTGGTAGCGGACCACGCACTGCTGGAACGCCTTGACGTCGTCGATGGTCGTCAAGTGGAGCAGCGGGGACGGCTGACTCTCGAAGAGGAGGCGCACGTCAGCGGTCGCGCAGCTCCGCGACGGTGCGGCGAAGGCGGCCACGGCGGCGGCGGCGGCCTCCGACGTCGAGTGCGCTTCCGCGACCTCCTCCGACACCAAAAAGTTTGCGTCGCCGCCCTGCAGCACCACCGCGTACCACAACGGCACACCGGTGGTGCGGTGGGACGACGGTGGGTTGGGAGTCGACCTGTCGTGCGCCGCTGACGAGGGCGGAGGTGGCGTTGGTGGGGGTGTCCTACTCGCAGCCGCAGCGGAGGAGGCACTGCTGGTGGACGAGACGTGCAGCGGGCCCAGCAGCTCTGTCAGCGGGGCAGGCGTGCGGTAGCCCATCTCCTCCTCGAGTCGATAGTAAAAGTTGTCGCCAATGACGGGGCTGTACAGCAGCTGCGCAAAGCGACGCGTGCAGCGCGACAGCGGCGTGAAGTCGTCCTGCGCGGCCGAGACGTGGAGGAGCAGCACGTCCTGCTCCGTCCCCGCAGCCCACACGGGCGGCCACACCGACAGCCCACTGTCGCCGCGCAGGTCGCGGATGTGGCGGCTGAAGTTCACGGCGTAGCACCACAGGTAGCCGCTGCCGTTGAAGCGCGGCAGGCACACCGGCGCCCACGCCTCGCCAACTTGGCGCCGCACCAGCGAACGGGCGTAGCGGTACAGCAGCAGAGCGTCGTCCACGTGCAGACCCCCGCAGCACGCGTCGGCGGGGCCAAAGGCGAGCGGGGCGATCCGGTCCGCCTCTGCCACAGGCGCCGCGTACATCTCCGGCGGCCCGACAGCAGCCACGAGGTAGTCCTGATAAAACACAAAACTGAAGAGTTGTTGTGCCGGTGGGCCCACAGAGGCGTCGCTGGCACTGCGGAAAGCCTTCAGCAGCGCACCCTCGACAACCCGGCGCTTCTCGACAGTCAAGGTCAGGGTCGCCATCGCGCCGACGGCGTAGGTCAGCCGACAGGCGTACGACTCGATCAACTCCCGCAGTGCTCCTCGGTCGGACTCCGTGTACGTCGACATCACGTCCAGGCTCGGCTGTCGCGCCAGCATGGCGTTGATGGTGGGCAGCACCAGCAGCACAAAGTGGTGAAGGTGGCGCAGCTGCGCGGCGCAGTAGCTCGCAACGGGTGGTGGCGTGAAGGCCGCGTCGCACTGCGCGAGTGGCGCGGCGCCTGCGCGGCAGCCCTCAACCCCCGCGTCCGCCGCGTCAGGTGGGGCACTGCGCTGCGTCATGACGTACATGAGCTCCCCTTGCACGTAGAAGAAGATAGTGAGGGCCTGCACCTCGCGAGCGCCACAGCCGGTGGAATCGGCGTAGGGCTGGTAGTAAACCACCTGGCGCACATCATCTGCTTCAGCGGGTGCTGCAGAGGTGGCGGGGAAGTCCCTCTCAGCTCCGTCAACACTGTCGCTCATGTGCAGTAGAACCTGGAAGAGAGCGAAGAGTGGGCTGTGCCGCTCCTCCTCGCCGTGGAGGGAAAAGACGGGCTTGCCAGCACGAGTGAAGATGAAGACGTGCTGCCGATGTTCCCAGAGACTGGACACCTGGCTGCTGTCGGGGCCAGGCGCGGGGGCGCTGGAGCTGCTCGACAGCGGCATGTTCACAGTTTTCTAAGATGCTTGGTTGTTTGATTGTTTGTTTTGCTTAATAGAGCACCAAAGCTTACCTCAAAGCTTTTTTTTTTTGCTACTGTATCAATAAAAAAAAAGGTCTGGTCATCGACTCGAAAAAATCTGTGATCTTGACGTTAGAATGCTGCACTTGGTGTATGTATGTGTGTGTGTCTGATGTTGAAAGATATTGCTGAATGAGTGTGAGTGCTGACACTACAGCATTGCAAGCGAAAAACAGGTGAGTACTAGTTCATTTATGAGAGAAAAAGGAGAACAAAGGGAAAGAGAGAAAGTAAGATCGCCAAGCTGAAAGACTTGCAAGCCACGACACCTCTTCACCGACGAAAAAAAATAGAATTTGTAAATTGAATCGCTGATGCTTTCCTTGAAAAGGAAAATGATTCTTGTATCGGCGAAAATTCTCTCAACTCGAGGAATCTTTTAGTTAAAAGAGAATTAAACAAATCCAGAAAATTGCTGCTAGATTCCTTTTAAGAAAACAATCAGCGCCGGTTTATTTCTCTTCCCCAAGCAACAAAGTAGCCATAGTTTCTAAAGCATCAGAGAGAAAGCGCTATTTGCTTTTCTCTGCTTTTCACTATTCAAATACAGAGATGCTTTTCCGTCCCCGTTCTGAATTTTTTTTTTTTTTTTCGTATAGGCTTCTCCTCTGTTTGCCTTGCAATGTATAAATTTGCCTCGAGCACTCTGATGTAAGAGACCTTTCAATGTAAAACTGGCTAAAAAAAAAAAAATACCAAGGAAACAACGCAACTCCCACAACACAACAACCAGGAAAAAAAATTGGAGCTAAGAAAAAAGAAAATTGGAAAGTGATGCACAGCGACTCCTCAAGAATTACAGAGCTGCAAACACTTCACAGTACACATTGTTGAAGAAACTAAGGAAAAAAGGAAAGGAAAAGAGGGATAATCTGAAACAAAGGGATGAGAGAAACAATTATTACAAAAAAAAAGGTTGTGATTTATCTTTTTTTCTCAACGTTGATGGCTCGGAAAGAGCGCGTCTGCACTGCAACATGACAACTAGCAGGACACCAGAAAGAGAAAACAAAAAACCTTTAAGCAAAAGCCGGAAAAAAGAAAACGTCACTTCAACAACTCCAAGAAAAAAAGTTCTGAAAGGAATACAAACGATACTAAAACCAGAAAAAAATTAGAAAAAACGTGGTGGTGAAACGGAGAAAAAAAAAACTTTCTTCCGTCACTCTTGTTTCTGCTGTGTCTTAACGTGCTGTGTCCACCGATCGTTTCGCGACGTTAAACAGACAGGTTTGCGGGTCGTTCGCTGGGGCCAGCGGGTCGATCGAGCTGGGAATCGCCGTCAAATCGACCCTCTGGTTACACGCCTCTACGGCGATCGTGAATGAGAGCTCCTCCTCCGGACGCAACGTCTCCCGCCACGCCGGCAGCCCATTGCCGCCCGCATGCCAGACGTACTTGACGTAGTTGGGCATAAAGAGCGGGATGACCAGGTAGTCGCCCGGCGACAGCTGGCGCAGGTGTTGCGGTGGCGGCTCGCATGACGGGTCCGCCCTCTGCGCCGCATTCGTGCCGATCCAATCGGCGATGCCGCGCGTGATGCCAAGAAGGAAGTACGTCATCTTCTCGGGCAGGTGCGACTGCTGGATGACGGAGCCGATGTGAAACAACGCACGCCAGGCTTTCGTCCGCTGCGCGCCGCCGTTGCGCAGCGCCTCTGCGGCGACCCAGCGCAGGCGCCGCAGCAGCTGCCCACTGGTCGAGCCATCTGGAAAATCCGCCGCGGTGTAAGGAGACGTGTTCGACACCTCCACATCGACGTACACGTCCATGTTGATGCTCGGTTGCGGCGGCGGTGGCGGAAGCGACTTCTTCTTGTGCCCCTTCGAAAGCTGGCCCCCACCTTGCTTCTCTTTGACAGCCGGCTGCGCGTACTCGAGTCGGTACGGCGCGTCTGGAATGTCGAAGAGCGCGCGGAGCCGTGTCTCTGGCGAGAGAGATTTGCCCATGCAGGTAAGGCGGCAGGACGCTGGCGAGAGGAGCTTGCCCTCGGCGAAAGCCCGAATGACAAGCGACTGCACGCGGTCTGACAAGTCGGGATGGACCACCGTCAGCGTCTGCGGCGTTTCCGTCAGGTCGTCGCCGTTGCCGCAGACGCTCACGCTGATCATTGCAAACTTCTCGCGCTGCACCTGCTGCACGTCTTTCAGCATCACCTGCTCGTCGTCGCAGTAGAGGATGTGTGGCATCGACGTGTCCAGTTCCGCCCCTTCAGAGTTCCACGACCCACTCAACAGGGCTAGCTCGCACTGCGATGCAATGTTGCCGCTCAGCGCTAACGTGCGGTGTCGGAGGCGCCGCACCACCAGCAGTCGCACCTGCGCCGCTGGCGGCCGCGCCGAGTTACTGCGCAGCGCCACCATTCGCACGATGACGTTGTCGGGTTTGGTGAGGCGGAGGTGGTACTGCGTTCCCGTCCAGCACTCCTCGCTCTGGTAGCCTTTTTGGTAGGTGACACGGTTGTCCAAGTAGGTGGAGAGCCTCCACTGCGCTCGGTAGCTGCGCGAGTCGAGGCCGCTGTCCGACGACACAGAATGCATCAGGACAGAGGGAGGCACCTGGTTGCGCATGCCATCCACCTTCTCCAGCAGCCGCCGCAGTCGGTCACGCGCGTTCACGGGCACGGTTGAGTTCGGTGGCGTTGGCTTGGCGCTGGCGGCGGGCGTGTTGGACGCGGCCTTCGCGTCGGCAGCCGGGTTGGCCTTCCTCTTCACCCGCCCGCCAAAGACCGGCAGGCACCTCGGGTTCTCCTCGTCGCCCATCGCGATGTTGGTGTAGAGCGTCAAGCTGTACGGGAAGTCGCGGAGCCGGTCCCTCGCCGGCACCCGCGGGTCCACCTCGACATCGAGCACGACGACGTACTCCCGCGTGCCGGGCGGCACATCGAAGGAGAGCGTCAAGGCGGAGGCGACGTACCCCACCGCCGTGGCGATTGCGCCGACCCGCTCCAGGCCGATCGTCTCGCCGCAGAGCCGCCGGCCCACGCAGGCCCCAAAGGTGCAGTGCTCCCCGACCCCGTCGCTGTGCCGTCCCTTCGCCTGCAGCAGAGAGGGCAGCTTCGTCACCTCGTAGACACGCAGCCGCATGGCCCCGTAGCCGTTCGACAGGCGATCCACCGCGGCATTGCTCAGCGTGCGACACGGCCACGGCACCGGCGCCTGCATCGACGTGTGCGGCGTCACCACGCAGAAGACGTGTGCGCACATGTCCACGTCGTTGCACAGGAGGTGGTACTGCGGCTGGCAGTAGAGCCACTGCCCGCTCTTGCGCATGTCGTAGACGTCGTGGAAGCACAGCCGCGTCGCCTCGCGCGGTTGCAGCGTCGGCCCCACCCTGCTCCAGTACGTGTACGGGTTGTAGCTGACGGAGCAGTGGTCGAAGTAGGTCATCGCCTCCTCCCACGTCACGCAGAACACCCCGGCGTCGCGGTGGGCGTTGGTGTAGCCGAGGCTGGAGAGCGTCTCCTCCGACAGCCTCGTCTGCACCGGCGGCTCGAACTCCATCTTGAGAGGGTCTTTCGTGGTGTCGCGCAGCATCACGGCGCAGAGACGGTGCGGCGGCTGCCCGTCCTCGCCGGGCTCCACCCGCGTGATCATATCCAGCACGGGAAAGGCGATGGGGGTGACGAAGTAGTCGGGACGGTTCATGAACTTCTCCCGCATCGGCCCCGCCTCTCTGTCTGGCACGCCGCGGGGCCACTTGGCCACAAACGACATCACGAGTCGCCCGCGCATGTACATCTCCGAGAGGCTGTCCCACATGTCGCACCCGAAGAGCGGCTCAAACCAGCTCGCCTCCGAGGCCGCGCCGTCGTTGACGAGGGGAATGATCTGCGGGATCCACCCGCACAGCTGATGCACGACGTTGCACGGCTCCATAAGGTACACGTTGACGCCACCACCGTTCGCCTTCAGCAGTGCCTTCTCCAGCAGCGCAGGGAAGAGCTCGTTGGCGCTCGAGGTGAGGCAGCGGAAGACGCCACTGAGCGGGTCAATGGGGAAGTAGTCGTCCACCTTGACAAGCCGCGCCGCGCCGTTGATGATGAGGGGGAAGCAGTACATGCCACCGGCCGGGTTGACGACCGGGTAGTGGACGACGTCCTGTGGGTGCAGAATGCGGAGAAGACTGGGGTACTCGCGGAAGAGGTTCATGTAGTGCACGAGGGACTGAATAGCGGAGTGCATGCCGGTGCGCCGGTAATCGCGTTCGCAGCGTGCCACCTGGCAGCCATGCACGCGGCCGTCGTAAATGCCGAAGACGTCGCCCTTGTGAATAAAGCTGCAGCCGCGCATCTGCAGCTTCTCGTCCGCGTAAACGTTGCGGGAGTTGACGGCGGCGTGCTGGCGAATAAGCTCCGGCACGGGAAACGACGTCGCCACGCCGCCCTCCATCTCATCCGCGTAGAGATCGGCCGTCACCGGGTCCTCGTAGTTCTTTGGGTAGCCGACGCTGTGGTCGAAGACGCCCGTGACCAGGTAGCCGGTCTTCTTGTCGTCCCAAAGGTGCAGCCCCAGCGTCCTGCCGTGGATCCGCACGGCGCCGCTGCGCTTGACAAAGCGGTAGTCGCTGAGGCTCATGCGGTTGCGCTGGTAGTCGAAGCGCACGGCTTTCTTCTGCATCTGGTTCAGCAGGAACTCGTAGGCCCTGGCGCTGCGCGAGGCCCGCGGGATGAGGGTCTGACCGACGCCATTAGTAGTGATGATGGTGCCCTGGGTGGCCACGCGAATGTTTGAGCTGGACGTGCTGGTGATTGTGCCGTCCGACGAGTTTGTCCACCGCGTCTGCTGCAGTTGACCCGCGCTGCCTCCCTGTTTCCCATTGCGGCCGCCGTTTTCCGTGTCGCTGTCGTGCTCCGCCGCTCCCGTGCCAGGTGTGCGGCCCATGCCTTGCAAGATGGTGTTCATGCGCACGCTCTCCCAGTTGTACTCGGGCTCCGCCGTCTCCGTTGACGAGAGCATGATGGTCGGCATGTCGTCACCGCTCACCGGAGAAAGCCGCCCACAGCCGCCGGTGGTGGTGGTGGCGTGACGCGCATCGTGCGGCCGCAGCTCGCGATGCCCGTTGTGCACCTCCGCCATGTACAACGTGTCCAGGTAGCCTTTTTGGATCCTTCCAAAGCGGTACGCCGTCGAGAGCTGCTCGTACAGCTCCGCTATACTTGTGGTAGTGAAGGCTTTTTTGCGCTGCTCATCGGTCAGGATGCGTCGTCGACGCTTCTTCTTCTTCTCCTTGTACTGCGGGGGTGGCTGCACGACCGCCTGGCGCGTGCGGCTGCTGGGCCGACTGATCAGGCTGGACTGCGAACTGCCGCTGCCCATGTCCTCGCTGCGGTAGCCGCCCTCGTCGTAGAAGGCGGCGATGTACTGATACGCCTCGAAGCAGCGCAGATCAGCCGACCCCTCCCGCTTCTTGACGATGCGGTTGTGAAACGGCACCGTCTCGACGTTCACGCTCTCCGCGCTGCGCGTGCGCCGGTGTATGTGGGACACGAGAATGGACGGATTCTGCGCCTGCGGCTTGTCAGACACGTCGCCGTCGGTGTCGTCGTCGGTGCCCGCTGTGCTCGTCAGCTCCGCGGAGTCGACATCCACATCCGTCGTGAGCGCGCTGTCGACGTCGTCGCCTGAGTTCGGCGCGGCCTTATCCGGCAACGGAACGCCCAGCTTGAGATCATCGCTGATGTTGCTGGCGTCGCTGTCGCAGCCGTCGAGCGGCACCTGGGCGGCGGGGCAATACGGCGCCGTGTCTGTTGAGCCGTTCGTGGGCACGGGTGGCGGTATTAAGGCACTAAGGTGATCAGCCAGTGGGGAGTGCGTGACAGTTTCCGCGGCGGCGGCGGCGGGGGCGGCGGTGTCGACCATCGCTGTGGTGATTGGTGCCTCATCCGTGGCCGCTGCCGTCGCAGCAGCAGCAGCAGCAGGAGCAGCAGGAGCAGCAGGTGCAGTACTGCTTTCGACTTGGGCGGATGTCGCGGCAGGTGCGGCCTCCCCGGCATTCAAGGTCAGCTCATTCGCCACGTGGTCCGAGCGGTGATCGGACAAGGACGAAAGCGACTGCAGACCTCCAGCGGACAGTACCCGCTCTGGCACCTCGAAGCCGTTCATGAGCGAGACCGATCCCGTGGTGGTTCGGTAGAGACTGCCGTGGTAGTTCCCATCGTCAAAGCGGAGGTAATCGAGAAGGCCGCGCGGGCCCGCCGTGGCCGCCGCCTCGCCGTTGGTCGTCGCAAAGAAAGCAGAAGCAGAAGCAGAAGCAGAAGCAGCAACAGCAGCTGCTGGTGGTGGTGGTGGTGGTGCTGATGTTGCCTCGTTGAACGGCTGCGATCGTGTCACCTCCGTCCCCTTGTTTGGCGCGGGAATGCGCGTCTTTACAATGGAGGTCTCGATAGAAGGCAGGGAGGTGGAGAGAGACATATCCAGTGGACGCCGCGCCGCCACGGTCGCGATTACTTGCGAGGCATTTGGATCGCCAGAGTTGCAAAAAGTCGTGCTGTTTGCCTTCTTTGCCGCAGGTGACACCTGCCGTGGATTGAGAGGACCATTTCTGGCTGCCGCAGGAATGGCGGGAAGGGGAACGAGTGTAGCCGCGTTGGCGGGAGTGCCGTCAGCGTTCTGCATCTTCAACTATATTAATTAAAAGAAAGAAAGGAAAAAACTGCTCACAATGTCACTGAGAGTCTAAAAACAAAAAAAAGGTCTGCGAAAAAAGGAGCTACTGATGCACAGATCAAAAAACTGTCGATGAAAGCAATACACACGGCAAACAATCTTTTTGTGTTTTTTTTTCTGTGTGTTATCTGTAAATAAATAAATAAAAAGTAAGCAGTCAGCCTTGCACAAAAGAAGAAAATAAGCGCGCTCTGAAACACACCTACTAGTGTTTCAAAGTGGAGCAGTACAATTTTTTTTTTTTTAGTAGATTCCCAAACCAAGGAACAGAAAGAGAGGAAGAACTTGGAAAAGGGGGAAAATATGTGTGGTTAACAACGGCCCAAAAAAAAAAAAAAAAAAACAGTCCAGCGCTGAAGATAAGCCGTATGCCGAAGAAAAAAGAACGATGAGCAGCAATTGTATTTGCTGGAAAGGAAAATAGCAGAGAGCAGGAGACAAACAAAAAAAAAAGAGCAGTGAAGGTGAAAAAAGGAAAAAGAATACAAAAAGAGAACAGTGTAATACTACAGAATCAATCAGTGAATTAGAAGAAAGCAAAAGAGAAGAAAATCTGTACTTGTAAAAAAAAAAAAAACTTCTTATGAAAAATGATATATATGCTGTAGATGAACAACAAAAAGGCAGTATTCACTTTATTTTTCTGAAGCTGTCGCTGCTGCTCAAAGCGAATGATTTCTGGAAGAAAAAAGAAAAAGGCACAGGAGCCAGAAAAAAAAAAAAAGACTCACTTGAATGTGACAATGAAAACAAGATGGAAAATCGATGTATGAGTTGGTGGTCTGTTTGTCAATGACAGTCAGCTGCGCTTTGCCGCTAGAAGTTCCTTAAGAGCCTTGCAGTGATGGATTCCGTGGGGCCCGCTGCGCGTAATGTGGCTGAGCTGTCTTACTGCACGAAGTCGTAAAAAAACAGAGTCATAACAACGAGTGTCGCATAGAGAAAAAAGGAAAAAGATTTGTGGTGCAAAAAAAAAAAGAAGAAAAGGTTAAATATTGTGAGGTGGAGGGAAAAGAGAAAGTGCGTAGGAAGCGAGTCAAATGAAGTAATTGTGTTCGTTTTTGCTGCCTTCTTGTTTGAGGTGTTAATTTTGTACCTGCGTGAGACTGCTTTCTCTCTTTTTTTTTTTGCTGAAGTTGCTGAACATGAGCTGACTAGCCTAGTCTCTCTGCCGGAACACAAACGCAGCAAAAAGTTACGTGAACTTTAACATCCGTAGGAATTAAGAGCGGGTATGCTCAAGGGTAGACAAAAGCGTTCGACAGTGCACTCTTGGTTACGTTCTTGCATTGAATGTTTTGTGACTGACAGCTACGTTCGTAAATCTTACAGACAAGGAAGCACAAGGTAATGGGAAAAAAGAAACCAAGATTAAACCAACTGCCAACGTGACAGAGACTCTGTGAAAAGAAACCGAATAAAACAAAAAGATTATAATGATGCAAACACCGATGACATATGCGTCATCACACCAATCACGCTCCCAAAATTATAAGCGAAAGTAACAGACGCGTTTACAAGATGTTGAAAAGAGACGGCACACACGGCAAACCCTCCGGCGAGTAGGTCGGCACCGAGAACCACGTCGGCGAGTGCCACTGTCCGCGGGTGAACATAAAGAAGTACATCACCTCGTACAGGCTGGACTGAACGTACAGCCCGTTCAGAAACCCGCGCACGTCGCGCCAGGCAAGATTGTCCCACACATGGTGGTTGCAGTACGGCAGCGGCATCGATACATCCCACTGTGCCTTCTTTGAAAGATCATCTGCATCACTGCTGATGGTGAGTTCTGCTGCAGTCACGCCATCCGCAGCATTTGTCGTTGCCGCACCGTCGCGCGCAGGTGAGGCACCCGCGGACGCGGATGCAGCTCGTAAAGGAGAGAGTGTCTCGCCCTCGTGTGTATCGCGTTGGTACGGATCAAACGTGTACGTCATCTCCGGCCACATCGCCCTCCACGTCGACATGACCACGTGGAAGGAGGAGTAGCCGTTGTACCGCGCGTTCACCTGTGGCACAGTAAGTGGCGCGTCGGCCGCGGTGGTGGTCAAGCTCTTTGCCTTCCCCTCTGCGGCCGCGTCCACCGCCACTTTTTCCATGGCGTGCGCCTTCAAGAACTGCCCGACGTTGTGCGCCACCACCGGCACCTGCGCGAAGACGGCGCCGTAGCTCTTCACGGACGGCACGCCAGCGACGTCGCCGACGGCGAACACGTTCGGGTAGCGGCGGTGCTGCAGCGTGGTCGCGTCGACGTCCATGAACGACGCCTCATCGGCGAAGATGGCCTCCAGCTCCGACTTCGACTTCCCCAGCAGCGGGTGCCGGCGCAGGGCTGCGGTGAGGGCGGTGACCACCGACGATGGCGCAGCCGCAGAAGGTGAGGTAGACGCACCCATCACCGCCGCATCCGAAGCTCCCGCAGCGGCCGAGCGTGTGCCTTCCGTCAGCGCCGGCAGCACGCACTCCTCCACGTAGCGGGTGCGATGTAGCCCGCTCTGTCGCACAAAGGCAGGCGCGCGCATCGGCAGATCCAGCACCATGAGCTGGTAAGGCAGCACGACGTCGGCGTTGTTCTTGAAGTCGTACAGCGTTGCCGTGTTGGCCGCCGTGTCGACGGAGGTGAGGTAGGAGTGGTAGAGCACGTGAAGACGCTCCGCATCCAGGCTGGAGGAAGTGTTGCTCTTGCTCACCTGACAGGCCTCCTGCCGCTCCCGCCACACCTTCTCGATCACGGCGTTCACCTCTGGCGGGGCCGGCCCGATCGGGTGCAGGTCCGCCGTCACGGCGAAGAGCTGGCAAAGACTCAGCTTGTTGTAGTACCCGAGGTACTTGAGAATGGTGTTCACGCTCGAGACGAAGGTGCTGTCATGCTGGCGGCTGCTGAAGTGCATGCACCACTGCGAGAGGAGGAAGAGCGGCCACGACGCTGCGGAGGAGGTGGAGGACGCCGGTGACTGCCCAGTGAGAGCCGCCACGCGCTGCGCCACTTCGTCTGCGAGGCAGCTCTCCGTGCTGACGTGGCCACTCCGGTGTGCCCGGCGCAGCGCCTGGTCCGACTTAATGTGGTCCAGCTTTGCCTTCACCTGCTCCCAGACGGTCATCTTGGACGGGGCTGTTGACGCTGCCGCCGTCGCGCCTGCCGATGCTTTGCCCGTCAGATCCACCGCCACACAGGCCTTTTCGTTTCCTTTCCCGCTCTTCCTCCCCAAGAGCGCCCGTGCAGCTTCCATCTGCCACACAAAGGACGCCGGAGGCACCTTCACGTACAGGACGTTGCCGTTGAACATGTTGGCGAGACTGTCACGCGTCGTGCCGGGGTTCACGGCGATGCGGTAACTGTCGACCTGCTGCGGGCTCAGCGTGTCGCGCAGAGCCCCCAGCGAGCGTTCAGCGCCGGCGGCCACCACGAGCGCATCGTACGACAGCACCGTTGTCCCGTCGGACAGGTTGCAGCTGCCGTCGTCGTTGGTGGAGAGGACGGCCGGCTGCGATGCGTTTGGCCGCCACCACTGCAGCCGTCGCAAGAAGCCGTGCGACTGCCTCAGCTTGTACGCCTCCGCCTCCTCCTCGCTGAGGGGCTTCGCAGCAGCCAGCATGCCAGGCGAGCTGCGCACGTACACCTTCTTCTCCTCCGGATCGACACGCAGCACCTCCGCCGCAACGAGGTTGGCGTCCCGCGTAACATTCCAGGACGCTGGGGAGCGCAGCGTGTCCAGGCCGGTCGTCGTGGTCAGGTCGTAGCTGCGGTGGCCGACGTGGGCGAGGGCGACGTGTCCCTGGAACACCTGCTGGCGATCCTTCTCGATGACGGTGACGTGCGTGTCGGGTGAGGCCGTGCAGAGCAGCGCCGCCGTGGCCGCCCCGCCAGCGCCACCGCCGATGATGATGACTTTCTGCCCCACCCGCTTGCGCGACACCTCCGCATTCGCCTGTCGACTTCGCGCCTGCACTTGGCGCAGCGACGCGACGACGGCAGCGATGAACGTCAGTACGCCGACGGCGAAGGCGGCGCGCAGAAAATCCTGCGAGTTCTGCACTTGCATGGGGTGGTCCTTCTCCGCCTTCTTCGGCGTACGCGGGAGGTACATGCGCCGCAGACGAGATAGGCGCATCATCTTTGCTAAAGTGATTCTGTGTGTGGGAGGGGGCGAGACGTAGGTTGTGATGCTTCCCCCACTTGCAAATTTAAGTTGCGTGCAGGCGTGTAATTTTTAAAAAAGCAGAACAGTGAAGATGCAAAAAAAAAAAAAAACGGCCCTACTCGAGCGCTTTGTGGAAGTTAAACGTTTCGTTGAAAAACAGAGGGGATTAAGAGGAGAGTTCGAATGAACAGAAAAAAATATTAATAACGACCGTAACCCCTGCATTGGCTCGGAAAGAGAAAACATCACCAAGCCTATTTGGCAAAGTTTCTGGCTGCGGCTTTATTGTGACAATGCAAAACAAGTTGCTCTCTTTTTTTTTTCTTTGCGTAAGCCTGTCTTAAAAACGCGCAGACAATCGTCAAAGCCAAGACAAATAAGCATGTTTTGTGTTTTTAAATGGTCTGAAGCTAGGGATCTACATTTGCACGTGAGAAATACTGTGAAACACGTTCACCACAGACAACAACGCGTTGAGAACATGCACGTGTCCAATTTCAAGAGAAAAAAAAGCGAAAAACTATACATGTGTACATCGGCACTTCTCACGCCTCACGACTGCCCCGGCTGGCTAACGGTGAAGTTGACGAAACTGTCGCTGGTGAAGTATTCCATGAGCGCAGCCACCGGATCGTCTGGCTGACTCTGCAACACCTGGCGCAGCCCCTCTTGAATGCTGGCGTGGATTTCGGGATGGGCCCGCAGGTACTTTGCCTGCGCAATCTGCTCTGTGCGCAGGTTGTCCTTGAGGGTCTGCCGCTCCTCCTCGTCGAACACGGCCGCGGCCGCCTCCGACAGCGACGGTGCCACCATGAGCTCGTTGGGAGTTGAACTGCTCATCGATAGGCCTAAAATAAGGAGGAAAAGAAAAATGTGAAGCACTGTTGGTGATACTGAAGTGAAGAGAGGATAAAAATGGAAGCTAAATGAAGCGGAATTGGAAGAGAAACGGATGGAACAAAAAGAAGATAATGAACGAGAATGAATGAAGGGCAAAACAGATAAAACGGAGTTCTACCGGATTGGCGCGTCCAAAAAAGACAAACGCTAGGACAACAGCGCGAATCTGCTACGTTGAAGAAAGGCTTTCTGTATTTAAACCGCATTTCTTTCCTTGCAACAATTTCTTGTGGTGAAACTTTGGTTCAAGAGCTTGAATCACCCGACAACCTTAAGATTCTTCAAGTCGCAATGCTTCGTCATCACAAAATTGATTATGAAAAGCTGCGTCTGTTTCTTGTTCAGTAGACAAGCAGTTATAGAACTCCCCGCCAGTACTTCCTTTTCCTTCCTTTACTTATTTTTTTTTTTTTTGGTGATACAAGAAAAAGGTGTCTGTGCAAGGAAAACTACACGAGACGCATGAAAGCGATACAGGTGAGATGTACTCTAGCAAAAGGTGAAGGCTGTAAAACAGGAGAATAACAAAGAAAGAAATGGAGAAGGGCGAATAGCTCCAAGAAGGAAAAAACTTGCAGATGATTGTTTCTGAGACGAACCACAATTACCCGGCGCAACAAAAGCTGTGAAAGTCGAGCAGCTTTTTTTCTCTTCTCCTTTTCCCATTCATGAGAAGAGAAAAAAAAAAACATAGAAATAGCACACTGCTACACTTCTGCAATTCATGAGCGACAGTGCAACACCTCTGAATGAACAAAGAAGATCTAAATAAATAAAAAACAAAAGCTTAAAACTGCTGTCAACGCTCACTAACACTTAAAAAATAAGGCATTTAGCACCCAGCATGACCAAGAAAAAAAAATCATAGGACCCTACCACAACGAGGTGCTCTGGTACGACTGCGGGTAGAGAGCCTTACCGGTGCGGCGCTCCTCCGTGTTGCGCTCCTGCGCCTTCCACCGCGCCTCGGTGCGCTGCGCCAGTGTCGGGCGTGGAGCGTGCAGCGCCGGACCGGCACCAAAAATGAAATCTGCCTGGCGGTCCTGCGAGACGCTAGGGCCACTCCGCGCTCGTGCACGCTTCAACGCGAGGGTGTCGACGTCGTCGCCGCACTCGCGTCTGCGGTGGTCGTCGATGCGCACCATGGTCGGCTTCTCGTACAGCCCGCGCTGCACGCCAACCGGGGGCGGGGACGGGTAGTGCTCGCGGGACAGGTCAGCGGAGTCGTAGGGGATCGGGCCCTCGTGCAGGTGGCGGTCGCACGGCTTCGGCGGGGCCTCCGTCGGCGAGGAGCTACGGTTGCGGCCCTCGAAGAGGCGCACGTGCGAGGTGGAGTTCAGCTGCGTGTCCTTGCGCCCGGGCAGGCCGCGAAGCGCGTAAGGGATTTTGTCCTCGATGCTCGGCGCTGGCGAGCCGAGGTCCGGCGTGCCGTGGTACTTGGTCGTCGCCTCAATCTGCCGCACTCGCGCATCGGCGTCCTCGGCGTACTCGGCGACCGCCGCCTTGCGGGACAACTTCTGCTGCGTCTTGACAATGGCGTAGTCGCCGTGCTGCTCCTGCAGGACGCGGTCCACCTCCGCCCGCAGCTCCGGGTGTTCGCGCTTGAGCCGGCGCAGGCGTGCCTCGGCCAGCTGGAAGGAGGTGCTCTGCGCGTCGGGCCGATAGCCCAGCGGCGCCTTGGGCGGCGGCGACGTCGCGTCCCCTTTGGCAAGAGGTGTGTAGTAATACGACTTGAGGTAGAGGTTGCATTCCGACCCGGGCGGCTGGGCCACGGTGGCCTGCCGTGTCGCGTAGTAGGCCGCCGCCCTCCTCTGCTGCTCTGAGTGCACGTTGGCGCGACCGTAGCGGCCCTCCTGCCGCTTGGCGTCGTCGGAGAGATTGGTGAAGTGGTGCGGGTCGAGGTGGCGCCGGCCCTGCGGGTGCTGCAGCGCACTCGAGGCACCCGCGCGGGGCCCGAGGCTCTGACGGTGGTGCAGCGGCGTACCGGGGAGGGCAAGGCCGTCGTGGGAGGCGCGCGGCATGATGCCGGTGGAGCTGGCGGTGAGGCCGCCGTGCGTGTGGGAGGGGACAGGGGCGCGGCCGTGCGGTGGCGCCGGCGGCTCGTTCTGACCGAAAAGCATGGTACTCGATGGCGTTTCTGAATGTCAAATTGAGTTGTTGCTTTGCTCTTTTTTTCTGGAGCAGATGAGTGACTTTCGTGAATAGGGAGGAAAGGCATGCAGTTGAGAAGGAGAAAAAAGCGGGGGGGTTTGTTTTCACCTTCATTCTCATTTGAAAACAGTTCACTTGAATAGTAATGTCAACTATAGCAAATGAATAGCTTTTATACTCTTCGCCTCTTCAGTTCTTCACTATCTGATCGGTTTTACTTTGAAGCTATCGGCGGAAAAAAAAAAGGGTTAACATCAGCAATGCTAGCAGCTCGAAAAAAAAAAGCAGAACTAGAGCAACGCGGTTAGACCAGTTTTGTTGTTTTTCAAATAATATTCATTTACAGACATATAAATGTGTGGTCAAAAGAGTCATCAGCTAAGTCGACTTGCATCTATAATCTACGCGCGTCAACGTCGCTAAACACAGCACAAAGAGGAAATGATGTTGCCAAACGCGCAGCAACGTAAAAGAGCAAAAAAGAAAAAAATAGTCGAGCAGTTGTAGTGTCACAGAAAATCAAGAGTCTAATCTAAAGGATGTAAAAAAAAAAAAAACATAAAGAAATTTAAATGTGGTGCGCTTCATAACTTCACAAACTTACGACTCAGCAAATGACAAGAGGCTGTGCAGCTGCTGCCGCAGAGGCGCACGGTCCTCCTCCACCTCCGCCAGGCGGTTCTCCAGCGACGCATTCACCTTCCGCAGCGCCTGCAGCTCTGCCCTCTCCGCGGCGTGCGTCAATTCCGTCATCTCCGCCTCCTTGCGGCAGGTGCGCAGCTGCGCCTGCAACGAGGCGACCTGGCCCGTCAGCGACTCCTGCTCGTAAACGCCGGCAGCTGCGCCGTCCGCGAGGTGCTGCTGATGGGCCCGGCGCATCTCCCGCACCGCCGCCTCCGCTGCTGCCACCTCCGCCTCCTTCGACTTCAGCGCTGCCTCCGCGGCGTTCACCCGCTCCTCCAGCACCGCCACGACGGTCTTCACCTGGCGCAGGCCTTGCGTGAGGTGTGCCTTGTCTTGCGTAAGCGCCTGTACCTGCTGGTGCAGCGCAGCCTCCGTTGACGTCGCCGACTCCTGCACCTTCAGCAGCTGCGCGCGGAGCTGCCGCTGTGCCGCCTCGGACGCCTTGCGTGTGTTTTCCACCTCAGCGGAGGCGCCGGCTTCTGCCGCGGCGAGTCGCTCACGCAGCTCCGCCACCTCCGCCTCGCGCGCAGACTTCTCTTTGTCGCGGTGTCGCTGACTCTCCTGCCACTTCGCCGTCCACGCCGCCCGCTCCGCCTGCATCTCGGTGGCACGCGTCTCCAGACGGCGCTCCAGATCCGCCACACGGCCATCCCGGTCCTGTAGCTCTCGTTGCAGCTGATCGTGCTGCGCCTCCAGCAACGTTTGCTTCTGCGTGGTTTCTGCGTACTTTTTGTTGAGGGCGTCCAGACTGCGCTGAAGAGCCGCGCGGGTCGCTTCGCTTTCGGTGATCGCGGCCGTGAGTGCTTTCACACGCGCAGACAAGTCTTCCTGTTCGTCTGTGTGATGCTCTGCCTCGGTCAGCCGGCTGCGCATCTCCACCCACTCTGACCGTAGGTCGGTCAATGTGCTTGCAAGAGTGGCGAAGGCTGTCGCGAGTCGCTCTCGCAATTCGGCAGGAGTGATGAGCGTCCCTTTCGCGGGAAGCGCAGGCGAAGGATGTGAAGGAGTGCTTTGCGGCGCGAAATGGGAATTCTCGCTGCCGTCCTGCGAGGCGAGGGTAGAGAGCACCGTATTTTTCAACAATTCCCATCTCTCCTCCTCCTGCTCGTGCAGCACCTCCACGTGGTCGCGAATCAGACGAAGCGTCGTTGCCACCGCACGCTGGCACGCATCCAGCTGCACAACTGGTACAGCAGATAAAGACGACGAAGGTGCTGAGGCTCCGCTGGTGGCGTGAGAGTCCGCCTGTGCCGCTGTTGTGCTCGAAGCCACAACGGAGCTTCTCAACGAGCCCATCGCGTTGTCCAGGCCCTGAACAAACACCTCCCAGTCGCGGCTGCGAAGTGCGGATGACGCTGACGGCGACTCCCCCTCTAGTGATGTTGACGACGACAACGATGACGAAGGCAGCACCAGCTGCAACAGCGACCTTTGCAGCTGTTGCCGCTGCCTCTCCGCGCGGTGCCGTGCGGCTTCACTTTCCGTAAGCTGTGCCTCTAACTCCCCTACACGCAACGCCGCAGAGGCATCGTGACTGATCGACGCCACCCCGGCTGTGGCCGCGTCCCCTCGCATAACTTTTTCAGCGAGCTGTCGCGCCTCCTCCTGTGCGTGCTGTCGCTCCGCCTGCACACGCGCCAGCTCTTCCTCGAGTGCCTGGATGCGTCCCTTGTACGCGGCGCCGTCCGCCACCGCCTCAGACAGCGCCGTCTGCGCCTGCTGCCTCTGCCGCAGGAGCTGGCTTGCCTTTTCGTCCCGCATCTTTGCCGCCTTGTCCAACTCGTGAAGCTGATGCTGCAGCTGCTCAATGCGCTGCTCCTTGTCCGCCAGCAGGCGGTCCCGCTCCGCCGCGTTCTGCGCGTACTGCTGCCGCCACCGCTCGCGGGACGCGTCGTCTTGAGTTGACTGCGCTTCGTGCAACTGTCGCACCTCGGCGCTCAACGCCGTGACTTTTTCCGCGTTCTGCCGCGCCGCTTCGTCCTTCCGCAGGTGTGACTCTTGCTGTTCGCGCAGCCGACGTGTTGCCTCCTGAAGCTGCCCGCGAAGTCGCTCGCCTTCCTGCTCCGCTTCCGTAGCGCGTGCCTTGAGCAGCTGCGTTTGCACATTGTGCTGCTCTGCACTCACTCTTTCCTTTTCCTCGGCGTCCTTGGCGCTCCTCTGCGCACTTCGTACGACGTCTTGCGAGATGCGCTGGGCGTCCTTCAGAACCTCCACCGCCTCCTCCGCGTCTCGCAAGCGGCTGCACAGAGTCGACCGCTCGTCCTTCAGCTCGGCAAGTTCATTCTCCAGCAACGCGCAGCGGGCCTGCATACGGGCGGTATTCGTCTCGAAGGTTGCATTGCCGGCCTCGTACTTGGCGCTGACGTCTCGCAGGGCCTCTTCGATGGTGACGGTCTCACCTTGCAGGGTGCGCAGGGCCACGACGAGCTGCTGTTTCTCCCGCTGCAGCTGCACCACCAGCGCCTCCTTGCGTTGCACGTTGACCCTGTCTTGCTCCAGCTGAGCCTGCAGGGCAGTCTTTGACTCGCGCTCGGCGTGAAGTTGCCGCTGCAGCTCCTGCGCCGCCTGCCGCCCTGACTCCACCTGCGTTGCAGCCTCCTGCTGCTCTCTCTGAAGAACAAGGACACGTTGTTCAAAGGCGTCGGCCACCTCCTGCAGCTCTCGGCTGTGTGCCTCCACGGCATCCAGTTGCGCTCGGGTGCGTTGCAGCTCTTGCTCCAGCCCGCTTACCACCGAGGTGCGCAGCAGCTGCATCTGCGCCTCGGCAGACTTGAGCTCCTCCTGCACCGCTAAGCGGGCCTCATGCGCCTTGTCAACGTCGTCCTGCGCCTGACGGGCAACATCTTGCAGCTTCCGCCGCAGACGCTCATTTTCATCCTGCAGCCGCTGCAGCAGCGGCGCACTCGCTGCAACGTCCAACGCCTGCTGTGGCGTGGTCAACTCCACATTTCCAGAGGCACCTGCCTTTGCATTTATATTTGTACTCTGGCTAGTGTTGCGGTCCATGCGGAGTTGTGAGTCACGCCTGTCGTCGCTGCCCCACTCCGCTAGCCGGCCGTCAGGTCGCGGGGACGCGCTGCCACCTTGTGTCTGACCCTCTGCAGAGTGTGTGGCGTACCGTCGTCGCAGCTGCAGCTGCAGATCGTGGTTGTCGTCCTCCAGCTGGCGAAGCTGACGACGCAGATTCATCACCTCTACCGTAGCATTGGTCGAGGGCTCGCTCACAATCGCCACCGCCCGCTCTGATGTGCGTTGGTGCTCCTTGAGCTCCTTTTCCGCGCGCAGCAGCGAGCGCTGCAGCCGCTCCAACTCGACCGTCGCCTCGGCCAGCACCGTCTCCTTGTCCACGTCGGCCTGCTGCTGCACCTGCGCGAGGTGCCGCTGGAAGAGAAGTTGCTGCTGCTGCAGGGCGGCGCGGTGCTGTGCGGACGTGGCGGCCTCCCGCTCCGCGCAGGCCTCCTCCACCGCCACCACCTGCGCCTCTGCACGGTGCAGCCGCGCGCGCGTTTCCTGCAACGCCGACTCCGCGTCGCGCTGCTGAAGAGTCAGTCGCGAGACCTCCTGCAGAGCCTCCTGCAGCTGCTCGCGGAAGCGCACACACTGCGCGTGGTGGGCCTCCGTCATGTGCCGTTTGTCCTCCTCGGCCGCGGCTCGGGCGGCAGACTCGGCAGCGCGAAGCGCAGCGGCGTGGGCCTCGCGCGCCTGCGAGGAAGTGTCTCCGCTGTCGTGAAGAGCCAGCATGGCAGAGTGCGCACCCGTGGCTTCGTCCCGCTCGCGCGCGAGCACCTCGCAGCGGTGTTTCAGGGCATCAATCTGCCCCAGCAGCTCCTCTCCAACGTTGATGCAGCGCCGCAACTCTGCCTCCTTCGCGCTAAACTTCTCCTTGGCGTGCCGCAACGCCTTGTCGTAAAGCTGCAGTGCGGTGAACACGGCGGGGTAGTCGCGCCGCACCGCCGAGAGAAGGGACGTGGGGAGCGGGTTCAGCGATGGAAGAAGAGAAGCGGACGTTCCCACGTCGCTTTGAAGTTCGGCGGCGGTGCTGCCATCCTCTTCCTCGTTGTCCGCCATTTCACCAGCTGCCGCCGTGTACGAGTTCATGAGTCCGTCCTGTCGCTCCCGGTTCGAGTGGAGAATGGCGGATGTCGGCCGGCGGTCGTGTTTTTGCGCGTCCGCCGGTTGAGTACGCTGCACAGCGCCACTGGACCGAGAGGCAGTAGGTTGGCCGGATCGAGAGCGTGCAGAAGCGTGCAGGCGAGCCTCTTGCGAGGTTTGAGAGAGACTTCTGCTCGACTGCATCGTACTACGGATGTCGGATGGAGGGGAAGGACTAGATGTAGGAAAAAAGAAAACACGAAGGGAGAAAAATGCTGGTTTTTGTTTGTTTGTTTGTTTTTTTTGTTTTTCCGTTGCAACAACGCAACCAAAAACTCAGCGGACAATGTTCTATAGTGAAATGTGCCTGCCTGGTTCGAGAAAAAAAAAAAGACGCAATCAATGCAAAGAATAGAAATGTTAAAAACAGGAGACGAGAAAGTGGAGAGTGTAGCGAGTGGGAAATAGAAGAGAGGAACGCATTGAAGCAGCAGCAAGTGTATTGAGAAGGGGAAAAAAACACTTATGGCTGTGCTTTCACGAACGAATCGCTAAGCTTTGGGTTGACGTGCAGGTAAAGCAAAACTCTTTAAACGGAGACGGAACGATGTTCGCTGATATAAAAAAAAGAGCAAACAAGCATTTTTCTATCCAAAAAAAAAAATTAAGTCGTTGCACTATTACAACACTTTTTTTTCGTCTGTATTTTCTTTCCAAACAAAAAGCACCACTTCACCGTCCTCGTGGATCAAGGAGGAAAGCACTTTGTTCATTCGATCTTTTGTTTTTCATTGCACATGCGTCACACAGGTAGGAAAACGCCAACAACAGCGTTTTCAGTTTCACACTTCATAAAGTAGTGTACATCTAAAACAAGAAAAAAAAAACTACAACCTGATAGTCCAGGAAGGAGAGAAGACTCTATACACAAACAGACTTACGGGAAAAATATCATAAATACAGTCGCACACTGACGGCAATGCACGAGCAAAAGTACAAAAAACAACGCAAAGGGTGGTCACGAAAACAACAGCAAAACCGTTTCATTCCGAACAGCTGCAACCCGGAAGTGCAATTGCAAGCTCGTAAACGCAAAAAGACTGTAGCTGCTTCTGGGATGTCACATAATCAAAAACAGCCCCTGCGCAGATGCAACAATTGCCGTTAAAAATAGAAAGTCAAAAAGAAGAAGAAAAAAATGCACGCGCGAACAGAGAGGACGAAGATCAGCGACGACTGCTGAAATGGCGATGTCGCAACAATATTAAAAACCGTAGCACTTTTCATGTCCCTCATCCTCGTGCCGCGATGAGGCTCTAATTCGGGTTCAGCACCAGCATGTCTGCGCCACCAGCACGACCCATCACCTGCTGAATGTCGTCATCGATGCTGCGACGCGGGTTGGCAGAGCCGGCACCCGGGGCGTTGGCCTGCAGACTGGCCAGCTTCGCCTGCAGGATGGTGCGCAGCGCGTTGAACCACTCCACCTGCTGCACCGAGGTGTCGTGTGTCTCCTCGAGCTCGCGACGCTTCACCTGCATCTCCTTCGTCCGCGCCTCAAGGTTGCGGGTGACCTCGGCGAAGTAGTCGGCGTACGTGCGGTGCTGCGGGTCGAGCGAGGCACCGGGGTCGGTGCGGTACTTCTTCTCCTCCTGAGCCCGCTGTGCCTGGGCCGCCAACAGGATGTCCTGCGTCCGCACGCGGTGGTAGAGGGACTCGTTCGACGACGTCTCCTCCTTCAGCCGCGTCACCTCCTCGTCAATCTTCTGGATGTCCTCCGTCAGGAGGTTCTCCTGGTAGTCGTACTGCGACTTCTTCTCCGACCACTCCTGGTCGACCTCGGCAGCGGTCTGCCGCACCGCGCGCAGCTCGTTGATGAGCGGCGCCAGTCGCGTGCGGCCCTCGCGGATGGCCAGCGTGAACTCCTGCACCACGCGCGAGAGCTCCTCTAACGTTTTCCCCTTCACCTCCTCAATGGCGTCCTTCTCGTGCGTCAGCTTCGAGAGCGCCTCGACGGTGCGGCTGTAGCCCTGCAGGCCCAGCTTGCTCTCGAGGTCGCCGATGGCGGCGTCGAGCGCGTTGTACTGCTCCTGCAGCGTCGCCTCCGTGAAGGTGAGGGTGCCCCACTCCGTGCGCAGCTCCGCCAGGCGCGTCCGCATGCCCTCCGTCGCCGCCTTCTTCGCGCGCACCTGGTTGGAGAAGTCGCGGAAGTCGTCGCTGCGCAGCATGTTCGTCGCCGACTGCAGCTGCGTGATGCGGAGCTGGCGCTCGCGGATGTCGTTGAGGGCTTTGTTGTTGTCCGCCTGCAGGGAGCTCAGCTCGTTGAGCACCTCCTGCTTGCGCGCCAGCACGCGCTGCACCTGGTCACGGAAGCGTGGCAGCGACGCCCCGTCGGCGCCGGGCTGCTGCCGCTGCGCGATGCGCTGGTTCAGCTGCTTCAGCTCGTCGTCCAGCTTGCGGTCCTGCGCCATCAGCGCGGCCGTGTCGAGCGGCTCCGACACCAGCTTCTCCAGCTCGGCGTTTTCATTGCGGATGGCCTCGAGCTCCTGCGGCAACTGGTCCTGCAGCTTCATCCGATTCGTGTCCATCTCGTCCTTCATGCGGCGGATCATCATCTCGACTCGCCCGTCCGCGGCGTCGCGGCGAAGGTTTTGCAGGCGGGTGCTGATCTCCGTCCTGCGTGCCTCGGCAAAGACCTTTGCCTGCTGCTGGTCCACCTCCCGCTCCGCCAGCTTGGCGCTCTCCTCGCGTGCCATGCGCAGCGACTTGCTCGCCGCCAGCAGCATCTCCTTCTCCGGCACGGTGGCCAGCTTCTTCCTCGCTGCCTCGACGTAGCCCTGCAGACGCTCCTTCTCCTCCTCGAGCGAGGCCACCTTGCGGCGCGTGTCCACCGGATCGGCAAAGGTGGTGCGCAGCCGCTCCACACTCTGGTGGGCCTTGATGAACTCGGCGCGCAGGGCCTGGTACTGCATGTAGAGCGACCGCACGTCCTCGTCCTGCGCGCGGATGTCGTCGGGAATGTCGAGCGGCTGCAGGAAGCGGGCGAGGTACACGCGCTTCTCGTTGAGATCCATGTGGGTGAGGATCCAGTACAGGGTCGGGTACACGACCACAGGCTCGGCATCCGCGAAGCTCTGCGGGAAGCTGCCCTGGATAAAGACGGGGACGCGATAGCCAAGAATCTTCAGGAGAAAGTCCAGCATGCGGGGCACCGACTCGTCCGGCGACAGGGACTGCATGTCCATCTTAATACTCGGCTGCAGCTTTGCAAAAATGTCGTTCACCACCTGCAAGAGGTCCATACCACCGAGGGCGTCGAACTCCACGAGGGAGTAGTGGCGGTCTAGCACCTTGTTCACCAGCTCCACGATCTGCTGGAGCAGGTCCTCGGGTGAAAGCTGGGATGGGTCTTCCACCGGGGACGCCACCGGGGAAGCCGCTGTGGGACTGCCCGCGGAGCTCTGCGACGTCGGAGAAGCAGACATTGAAAAAAAAAAAAAATAAAGTGGTAAAAGGGAAAACAAAACTATAAAAGTGGATAAACGAGTAGAAAAAAGCGTGTTTCTACGAGAGTGTGAAAACAAAAACAGAAAAAGGCAAGCAATGGTGTTCGAGCCTCGCGTTGTAGTCAAGTAATGAGGTTGTGAAGAGGGAGGGGTGCGTAAGCCTGCCGACAGACCACCGATTCGATCTCTGTTCGACCAGTGGTTACAATAATGTGAGAGCGACGTACACTTGCCGTGCAACTGGTACATCGAGCGTCAGGTCAACAAAAAAAAAAAAAGAGAAGGAGAGTGGACAAAAGAAGAGGAAAAAAGTGATTGTGGAAGTTGTAGTCTAATAAATAAACAAATAGATTTTCTTGTATCCGCTTCAGTGGGGAGCAATACAACGTGTGAACTCGACGCAAAGCTAACAAAACAACCCGTAGCTCTCACTTTTACTGTTTCTATGTTTTAGAGTATGTTATTCACCTTGCACTTTGCATCAGCTACTGCGTAACATCCTTTGATGCTGCAAGCTGAAGCAACAATAGCAACGCAAAGGAGAAGAAAGGTTCCCAGCTTCCAAATAAGAAAACAACAGGAGAAATGCAAAATATAACTTTTTTTAAAAAGCTTGTTTTTTTTTGTTGTTGTTGTTGTTGTTGTTGTGGGTGTTCGTAGGTAGAACGGAACATAACAGTGGACACACGCAGGTTGATGTACAGCAAAGCGTGAAACATATCTTCTTCAAATCGCTCGCACATAACGTACAATACACTGGGCAGAATGCTTTTCTCCAACTTCACCTCCTTCATTATTTGCATCCGCCAATACAAATATTAAATAAAAAAAAAACCGTCGGACTTCAAAACGAAAAAAGGGAGAAAAGAGCTGTAGAACTGCATTAATCAAAGCGCAAAATCAAAGAAAGGATAGCCATGATTGTCTCTCTTATTACGCCGTCGTGTCGTCTTTTCAGTTTCATAAAACGTACGCACACCAGGAAAAACAAAAGCCTATGCACATTGCCCACTCAGACGAACGCACGGTTGGCTGCGTGCGTGTGTGTGTGAGGGCGTGACAACAAGAACAACAAATACATTCACCAAACACTCTCGCCCAAACTGTAGCACACAAGGAGAAGAAACGTCGGACAAGCCCTCCAATGCACAACTTGACAAATACGTAGCCCTATACATAGACTCGAAAAGTTGCTTTATTTCTTTCTTGCCTTTTCCGGACCGTGTTCTTCTTCTCTCCTTAAATAAGCTTCCTTTTGACAATGATATCCTTCGTAAAGTGGAACGTAAACCAGATGGTGGCAACCATCACTAACACGGTCGCCAGCATGCAGATCCAGATGCGCGTGAAGGTCGTCTCCGCCGTCTTGCGCATGCGAGCAAAACGCTCCTCGAGGTGCTCGGAGGTGGAGTACATGGCAAAGAGCTGTTTCTGCACCGCCTTCAGCGCATCCAGCTGCGCCTGCATCTCCGCCGACGTCACCGTGTCGTGCGTGTCCAGCAGCTTCTGCAGGTCGGCGTTCTTGTTGGCGCGGAACATCATGCGAAGCATCTTGGCGTACTCGCGGTCCGCCTCCGAGTTCACGTTGAAGGGCATCTTGCCATCCCCCACGACGTTGGCCGCAGGGCTGTTAAGGCGAGCGATGTAGGTGGAGGTGGAGCGGCTTGTGGAGGCCACCTCGAGCAGCTGGATGCGCACCTCCTCATACACCACCGGCGAGTTCTTGGTCGCCGGCGACGCGCTGCGGAGAAGGCGGAAGCAGGCGGCGTAGTTCCCGTCCATGCCGTGCGAGGTCGTCCCAGTCCCGACCTGCGAGGGCCGCAGCGCCACCGTCAAGCTGCGCGCCCGCTCCTCCTCCTCCGTTTCCCCGTGCGTGCCCTGGCGCTCCTTGCCGCGACGCACGACGCCCGCCTCGACGTTGGTGCGGTGCAAGTCTGCCGCAGTAAAAAGTTTCGTCGAGATCACGGCGGTGGCGTCGTCGGTGACAGCCATCGACGGCGCAGACGGCGACGGGGCGTGCATGGAGACAACGACGTCGGACCGCATGCGCAGGTCGGTCACGTTGGAGCTGTAGGTGAAGCGGACCACGCCACCCAGGCCATTGTCGAGGCCCACCAGCACGCACTCACCGTGGGTGGCGGTGGCCACCACGTAATCCGTCAGCGACGACTTGCCATCCGCGGGAGGGAAGTCGCCGGAGTTGAGGTAGAAGGTGAGCGCCGCGTTGGCGCTGGAGAGGCAGCACAGGAGCGCAAGTGCAGCGATCGGCCATAAATGTCGTTGCATCTTTACGCGTCTTTCTAATTGCTCCTTTTTTGGCTAAAATTTTTGATTTATTGTATTTTTTCTTTTGAAAATTCCGTTTTTATAGAGTGTTTCAAACATAACCAAATTCTGTATGTGTCGTTATTCAGAAAAAAAAAAAGAATTAGTCAGATAGGGGAGAAAGAGAAGTATAAGAAGCGCAGTTAATTGAGCATGTTTTTTAGTTGTGTGAGATAGCGTCTCTCAAAAAGAGAATAACTATTTGCACACTTTTCTTTTCGCGAACATGCGGAGCATTTACGAAATGGGAGATCTTCCTTGCACACTTATTGAAAAGCTTAAAACAGGCTCTCTCACAGATGCTATGCGTTGAGAATGAAATGCGTAGCGGTGAAGCCCAGATGCACTGTAGCGCAACTGGGCTAGCAATCCCACAAAGCTCTCCAAATTGTCATTAAAGCGCGACACAAGAAAAAAGGAGCTTTCAACTTAGCTTTTCATGTCGCAACATCGGCGTGCCAACCTTTGTTGTTTTTGTTTTCTTTTTTTTGTCTGGTCTGTATGATCTCGAGTTGCTGAAACCATTATATAATACAATGCTTCGTTGCAACATTCGTAAAATACGCGTAGACCTCACGTTCGTAATAAAACAACGACAAGCGTAAGAACAATCGCAAAACTTGTCATTCGCGCTCGAATCTCGACTTTCACACCAACCGGAAGGGAAAAGGGGAGAAAAACAAGCTAGATGTGGCTGCCTAAAGAGGTGCTTATCCTGCCTTTTCTCCTCAGTCTTTATCCTCCTCCAGCGGCGGCATATCGTCCTCCTCGTTCTCCCCCGCGTCCTCCATCGCCTCCTGGCCCGCCGCAGAACCGAAGGCCGGAATGGAGCCCGGCGCAAGTCCGGCGTGCTCCTCTGCGTCCTTCTGCCCCTGCGCCTGCATGAGCTGGTTCATCATCTCCGCGTACTGGCCATCCATCGCGTCACCGCCCACGCCGCCGCCACCGAGGCCGAAGTCGCCCAGGTCGTCGGCACCGCCCGCCGCGCCGTCGTCGTCGTCGGCGTCCTTCCACTTGGACCAGTCAATCGTGATGTTGGCGTGCTTCGTCTTCTCCGCGGTGAGTCGCGGCCACTCCACCTCGTCGTCCTCGGCCTCCTCGATCGACTTGCGAAACTTCTTCTTGAGCTTGAGCTCAATCTGGCGCGGCCGCACCACGTGCTGACTCTCCTCCGGTGCGATGGGTGCGTAGAAGTGCAGGGTGTACTCGTAGTGCTTCTCCTCCGGGGCGTCGCAGGCGAAGTGCAGCACCTTGCCATCCTCCTTCAGCTCGATCTTCACGTTCGTCGTGTCCTGCAGGGCGATGGTCATGAGAACGTACTCGGGCCGCTGTGCCCAGCTGATCGGCGGCACCAACGCTCCACTTGCAGACATCGTTCTTCGGTGCTTTTTTGTTTGGTTTGGGTTTTTTTTTTTGCGTAATGTAGTGAGTAAGTGAACAAATAAGGAAAGTGGCCGACTACAGAGAGAGAGAAGAGAGCAGAGTAGCCTGCGAATAAGGAGAAAAACTCTCGTTCAACGAAACAGGTCAGAGGTATTGAAGTTTTAATTGTTTTTAGCTCTTTTAAGTCTTAAAGGTCAATAGGTAAAATGCGCTTGAAATCTTAAAATAGGTTTTTTTTGTTTGATCGTTCAAACACACCAGTAGAAAACGACGGTACGTGTGTGTGATATCATTGGTCGATAACAGAAAGAGAGTCGAAATAAAAACGGGGAAAGAGAAAATAGGTAAATTGCAGTCGTTTTGCTGCAGGTGCTCTAGTCCAATTCTTTAAATTTCTCCTAACTGGGCTTTTAATGTTCAACTTAAAGAATTGTCACAACGAGTCGGTGCCTCACAAGAAAGACACTTTAAAGCTCTCCTTTACACGCTCAGTTTCAGCAAATTTCTGGATGCCGCACAGAGAGCAAAACAGGTGTAATTTTTGCTTCACTTACTCCTTACTTTGGTTTTGTTTTTCAAATTAGCACTGGTAAGCTTAATTCCGTATTGCCTGCTGTTCAGCAAGTCCAGCAGACTGCTGAAAGTACTGTCTGCAGCTTGAGGAAAAAAAAGAGAGAAAAAAGAAAATAGGAAAAACGTGACAAGTAAACATGCGAGAAAAAAAAAAGGTAAAAGAAATGACGAATTTGATACACTAATGAGAAAAGGAGAAAATCAACACCTCTGCGGGTGCCGTCTTCGGTGAACGCTATCGATACGGAAACCAGAAAAGCGAAAAAAGAGAAGGGAGCAAAAACAGGTTATTGCATTGCCGCGTGAAGCTGGAGCAACCCAGATACTTACCAGACGAGCTCTTAGACTTAAAAAAAAAATAAGAAACCATAAAATTTACCAATAAAATGCATTTTCACCGTATCTGCCAAACAAAAGCAAGAAGCAATTTTTCCTCTCTCTCTCTCTCTCTCTCTCTCTCTCTCTCTCTCTCATACATATTGCTTGTTTTTTTTATCCCGACGGCGTTCAGCAACACTTTCAGAGAAGCACTTATTGCGGACTGCCAAACACTTCCACTCAAGACTGCGCAACAAAAGAAGTACACTTTTTCCGTCGCCAGCAAAGTGAAACAGAAATATCAAGAAAAGAGAAGATTCGAAAAAAAAAAAAGAGGAACAAGACGAGACAGGGCATCATGTTGATCGTGGTCAGCTTGATTTTAAGGTGCAACGCGTAGGTGTCTTCAAAGTAGAACAAGCTAAAAAAAAAAAAAACTATTCGCGAAAAAAAAAACCTTTATATCACTTGATTAAGCCAGCCATCATATTCTCAGCTTGGATGTGTCACTCAAACGCTGATCCCTCGTGACTCCGCGCTCTTCCGCGTTAATGCACACATTAAACGTTGAGAAGAGACAAAACTGTTTGACGCGGAGAACGGGAAGGAATAATGGCTCACTGCAATCGTATTTACCTAAAATAGCGTCACGCACCAGCAATAACAGAAAAATATGTAAGACAACGGACAAAAAAAAAGCTTTGAGACCCACCTACTACATAACCCACAAAAAGAAAAGCTGAAAGTACGACCTGTCCTAATCTTTTTCGATTTTTTTCCTGTTCTCTCTTCTTCACTCGTCATTTTTACTTCGTCTTATGTCTGGATGCGCTCCGCCATGAACTTCGTCGTGAAAGTATCCACATCACCCTGCACAAACAACACCGTCTCCAGCGGCTCGACACGCACCTCGTAACACTCATGCCCTGTCGCGGGGTCCATCACCGTCTCCGTCCGGCCCAGGCGCTCAATCAGCGCATCCGGGTCGAACTCCACCTTCACCGACGCCACGATGTCCGTCGTGTCGTTGTAGAAGGCCCAGCGGCGGTTCACCTTGTCGACGAGGCGGAACAGCAGCCCGTTGCCGTGCTCCTTGAAGCACTTGTACACCTCGTCAATGCGCGGCATCACGGCCAGGTCGGGATGGCCGTGCTCGTACACCGGCGTCGCCTCTGGCACTGGGGCCTGCGCCACCACCGCCGCAGCAGCAGCAGCCGGCGTAATGGCGGGGACGGCAGCGGGCAGGGAGGGCGCCACACCCGGCAACGCCGCCGCAGGCACCGCAGGAATGACAGGAGCCAGCGGGACCTGGGCGGAGGCGTTCGCGGAAGCCGGCAGGTCCATCGCGCTCGGCGCGGCGGAGGTGGCGGGGGACGGCGACGGGGACTGCACCGGCGTGGCCGAGAAGGCCAACTCGTACGTCGCAGGCGTGCCGACCAGAAACGGCACCGTGGCCAGCGGCGGGACCCCGACCGCAGCAATGAGGCCGCCCTCGCGCTCCGTGTCGGCGATCACCTGCACGCCTGGCGCCACCTGCACCGTGTCCGAGTGCGGGAATCGCATGTTGGCGGTCATGCAGTAGTCCGTCGTGTCGTTGTAGAAGGCCCAGATGTTGTTGTAGTCGTCGACGATGCGGAAGAGCAGACCGTTGCCGTGCTCCTTGAAGCAGCGGTACACGTGCGACTGGTGCGGAATGACGCTCACGTCCGGGCTGCCGTGCAGGTATTCGATAGGCACCTCTGGCGCCGCCGCCGTCGCCGCGGGGGCTGCCACCGCCGCAGGAATCGGCTCAGCCGCGAAGTCTAGGGTGTAGGTGACCGGGTCCCCTTCGATGAAGGCCTCCGTCTGCCCGGGTGCGATGAAGAGAACGCAGTTGACGGCGTCGTTGCCCGCCTCCGCGGCGGCCGCGCCAACGACGGTTTTGCCCAGCGGGTGCACCTCGCCACGGTTGGCAAAGTTGACGCTCACCCGCATCATAAACTCGCGCGTGTCGTTGTAGAAATACCACAGGTGCGCCTTCTCATCCACGAGACGGAAGAGCAGCCCGTTGCCGTTGTTTTTGAAGCATTTGTAGATCTTGTCGTAGTGCTCGGTGGGCCGCCGGTACTCGAAGACGACGTCCTTGGCGGGCGCCGTCTCGGTGCGGAACTCGAAGTGAAAGCCCTTCTGCTCGCCCTCGATGAAGGACTCTGTGTAGCCCGGCTCGACATCGAGCGTCACCTCAATCGAGCACGTCGCCGCATCCGTCACGCCGGCGGCGTTTGGGAGGACGCGCATGTGGGCGCGCTGCAGCGGCTTGATGACGCTGCCGGCCGAGAAGACGGCGCGGATGTGGACGATGGTGTCTGTGGTGTCGTTGTAGAAGAACCACTGCTTCTTCTCGACGTTGACGAGGCGGAAGAGGATGTCACGACCCTCGAAGCAGCGGTAGCACTCCTGGTAGGCGCAGAGCGGCTCCCCATTGGAGAAGTGGATGGACTCCGCCGGCACAAGGTCCGTCATTATCACCCTTCGGTCACCGTTGTCTTTTTCGTTGTTGTTAATGTTGTTGCTGTGAAATTGTTAACTATAGAACTAATCGTCGTACTTAGCGAAAATAAGAACCTGCGTGTGTGGAAGTTTTTTTGTTTTTTTCAACGGCGCCTCGGTTCCAGCTACTCTTGTTCTTCTTTGTGCCAGAAACGCGGGTGTTGCAAATGGCGCTGTAGAAGAAGAGGAAACAAGCGGGAAAAATATCTTGGAGAAACTTTCATCATCGAAAACAAAAAGAAGAGCGTTCACAAAGATTATGACGTCACGCAACGAAGCCGTGCAGGTTGTATTTTAGAGAAAAAAAGGCATGTGGATAAAGAGATAGAGAAGGTAGGGGTTGTGAAGAAAAAACTTGTGAAAAAGTGTTGCCGACAAAAGTAGGGACATTGTGAGTCCCTTTAATATCTTTGAAGTTCTGGTTACATGTTTACCTGTTTTTGGAGGCACTATCCGCTTGCTGTGCGGAGAACCGCACGAGCACATAAAGATGTGCTCAAATGCATATAAATGTGACACATACATAAAAAGATCTTCCTTCTTAAAGATTGAGATCCTTCAGGCTTTTCTCCTCCATATTCATATGGAGAATCGACATAGTAATCATGCACATTCTGGATTTGTTTTCTTTTCTGACCATCCGCTCAAATATCAACGGTAAGAAGCGCGAGCACTACACAAACAAAAATGGTGAGAAATACAGGTCAAAAGAAGAAAATGAAAAAGAGTAGAGTGACAGGAAAAAGAAACTGTAAGAGCGAGAAAAAAAATCAGGTGATTAAAGAATTTAAAAACTCTTTTCTATTTTGTCAAGGTCATGTATAATTTATTTTTGTCCAATTCGCCTTTTTGTTTGTTTGTTTTCCGTCTGCGTACATAAATGATGGTATTGCCTCGCCACCTTTGGCAGGCTCCTTCACATTTTTTCTTTCCTTTTTTTTTTTTTGCTGCCGCTCAAAGAAAAAATAGAAGCACTGCGCGAAGAGTAGTAAAGAAAAAAAAAAGAAGTTGGAACAGTCCGCGCAGTGTCTAATAAAGCATTGTTATCCATTAGATAACGGAATGAGAGCAAGACAAAAAAAAGAAAGATGAAAGCTTTTGATATGAATGGCCGTCAAATGAGGCTCCATAAAGTGGAGAAAAGAAAAGAGAAAAAAAGAAAAGAAGTAAACAATGAAGGGGAGTGCGTCCAAGAAAGAAGAATTCTCTTGGCGGAAGGAGAAAAAACAACTTCATTTTTGCCAATACAGTGCGAAGCAGCAAGGACACGTGGTGTCCTTGAATTCATAGATCTTCCTTAAGGACAAAAAAAAAGACGTACTTTCAAATATGAAAAAAAAACAAAAAATTAAAGCTCGGAGCGGCGAGAAAAGAGCACATTGAGGAAACTGCGCTACCGACACTTCTTTGTTCCTCCATAAAAACCCTTCCAAAGAAAAAGAAAACTATCGATAATACGAAAAAAAAAGAGCTTCTACCCACGGAAATCTAAGATTTTTTTCCTTTCAAAGAAATTAAACGATGACGCCAGCCACGTATCGGTTGCACAAGAAAAACGGTAACACGGAAGACACCAATAAGTATGACCTCCTTATGAAACCCTTGAACAACTCTTCTGATGACAACCACGTCAGCTTGCGCACAGTTCAATCACCTACAATCAAAAAAAAAAAATCTCTTCTTTCCTATCTTTTTTTTTCTTTTTCGGGGCTTTTCCTGCTATTCTTCACCCCGGAAGCATGTATGAACGAAAGCTTGAGGTGCGCGCAGTAGCAGTTCTGCGCATGACTTCAGCGCTCGGAATTTTGAGCAGACAAAAGTCGAAGAGAGAAAGAAAAAAAAAAAGAACAGTAGAATTCGGGAAGTACACTACCTGGAGGTGCTCATCTGTGAAAGAAAAAAAATCTCTCCTTATTTTCCTCCAACGAAAATTGAAACGGAGAACAGATATCTTTCAACAAGCGCCGGCAGAAATGTCTCTCGCTTGCTCCTTATAATTCGTTTCGTTTTCTGCTTCGTTTTTATTACGCCGCCGCCTTGCGCTTGCCGGAGAAGCTGGACGAGAAGCCCTTAATGTTGCCCTGCACAAAGGCCACCGTCGTCTGCGGCGGCACGTGCACGGTGAACTTGCCGTCCTCCTCCGTGGTGGTGCCGAGTGGCATGACGGTGCCCTCGGCGTCAAACGAAAAGGTCGCAGAGAACTCGATGTTTTCGGTGTCGTTGTAGAAGCCCCAGCGATGGCGCTGCGAGTCGACGAGGCGGAAGAGCCGCGCCTCCGGCTTGTCCTTGAAGCACTGGAAGACCTCGTCGTAGTTGACGAGGTGCTTGTCCGGCTCGCCGCACACGAACTCCGGGTTCTCCTCGGGCTTCGACTTGTTGACGCTGTCGGCGACGACGGAGACCTCGTACTTGGTCGGCAGGCCGCTGACGAAGTGCATGGTGGCCAGCGGCGGCACCTCGATCGTGACGGCGTAGGAGCCGTCCTCGTCCTCCTCGATCACCTCCGCCCCGGCGGCGAGCTCGATCTTGGGCGAGTCGAAGAAGCGCACCTTCGGCTTCATGACGTACTCGGTGGTGTCGTTGTAGAAGGCCCACAGCTGGTTCTGGTGGTCGACGATGCGGAAGAGCAGCCCGTTGCCGTTGTCCTTGAAGCACTTGTAAATCTTGCTGCTGTCGAGGTCGACGATGTTGCGGTCCGGCTCGCCATGCTCGAAGTGCACGTCCTTCGGGTCGAGGCAGTTCTCGTCGATCGGGTCGGCGTTGAAGGACTGGTGGTACGCGGCGGGGCGGCCCTCGATGAACTCCTCGCAGTTGCCCGGGGCGACGGTGATCTGGTAGGCCACCTCGGCGTCGGCGCTCTCGGCCTCGACCTCCATCGTGTTGCCCAGCGGGGCCACCTCCTCGCTGCGGGGGAAGGAGACGGTGGCGGTCATCATAAACTCCTTCGTATCGTTGTAGTAGTACCACTTCCCGTTCTCCTCGTCGACGAGGCGGAAGAAGAGCCCGTTGCCCTCGTTCTTGAAGCACTTGTACAGCTTCGTGTAGTGCGGCAGCGTGTTGCGCTGGTTCATGAACTTGACGTTCGTCGCCGGCATCTGCTCCGTCTGGAAGTCCAGCGCGAAGCCGTTGACCTGGCCGTCGATGAAGACCTCCGTCGCCATCGGCTGGATCTCGACGGTCACGATGGTCTCCTGCACCTGCTCCTCCTCGCCGGCAGGCACCAGGGTGCCCTTGGCGCGGCCGGCCGCCTTGACCTTGCTGTCACCGCTGAAGTGCGCGCTGACCCGCATGACGGTGTCCTTGGTGTCGTTGTAGAAGGCCCACTTGTGGTTCGTGTCGTTGACAAGGCGGAAGAGCAGCCCGTTGTTGTCTCCCTTGAAGCAGCGGTAGACGTGGTCGTAGGAGAAGGCCGGGTGGCCGTTCAGAAACTGAACATCCTGAGTGACTTCCTCGGTCATGGTGATGGGATGGACGATGTGGTGGAAAGAAAAAATGTTTGAAGTTTAGCCGAAAAGGAGGCAAAGCGATCTAGAACGTGAAAAAAGGGAGAAAAATGATGTGACGCACTTGTAACTAATAAAAAAAAAATCTGTAAAAGTTGAACAGAAAAATGTGTTCGTATTGCACAAATGGGGTGTAAATGTTGCAGAGTGTAAATAAGAAACGAAGATGAAAGGGTAGAAAGGAATGCGGTTAAAAATAGAAAGCAAGGCATTGAAAGGTATGCAGCAGTGTCCTCCGACTGAACACACAGAAAAAAAAAAAGCAATCGTCGTTTTTAATCACTTGAGTTGTGCCCACAGCAAGACGAAAAAAAGAATCGACAAAGGCAGCGCCAATTGCGAACCTGTCAAAGAAACAAACAGAGACGTTATGCATAAATCAACGGGAGGTGCAAAACACTTAACGGTAATTACAAACATTTGGATACTTTCTTGAACTTACGTTTTTAAAACTCTGTGATTCAAAACTAAGGGAAAAAGTGGCAAGCACAGAAATGAACTTGACCCGAAGGGAGTTAAAGGGGAAAAAAAGTAGTGGATGCCGACAACAGATCCTTTTTTTTTTTTATCTGCAGCTCCCATTGTTTTTTTTTTCTTCCACTTTTTTTTTTTCTTTAGCGGTCGTAGTCCTTCAGGTCCCACTTGGAAAGCTCGTTCATCAAATCAACCCTTGCGCCGCTCGACTTGATAAGCTTCTCGTCGATGTACCACTCCTGCCGCTCCAGCGGGCTCAGCGCGAGCTTTCGCAGCTTCGAGCGGCGGCGCGTGCGCAACTCCTGGGCAAACAGCGTGTGGAAGTTCGCCGCAGCCTGCGCCGACGCTGCCGTCACGCCGTTAACACCACCACTAATGCCGTTCTTGTCCTCCGCTACAGAAGGCGTGATCGACCCGTCACTGTCGAACGACGGCACGCCGTAGCCCGCGGAGGCGGTCGGTGCGTGACCAACAGCGAGGAAGTTGCGCTGCACCGCCGCGCTGTCGTAGAAGTCCGGCTCGAGGTACGAGTAGGTCGGCATCAGATCGGTCCAGTGGTGGCTTGTGTGGGCGGCGGCGTCGCGTGGGTGGTACTCGTTGTATTCGAAGGAGTCCTCCCACGCTACCGCGGGCGCGTTGGCGCCATTGTTGTGGCTTCGTTGCCGGAGCATGGCCAGCCGCTGCTTCAACACCTGTGGCTGCATGTCCTGCTGCGCCGCCGCACACCGACGCAGCATCGCGGGGTTCTTTTTGAAGACAAGCACGTCCTGCCACATCTCACGCTCGTAAAAGCCGGCCAGTTGCTCCTTCCACTGCGATGCGCGCGAAGACACGGAGGAAGACGGCATAACAGCCATTTTCTCACCGCTGTCGGCTGCCTCGTCGCTGCTAGTTGCTCGACGCACGTACGAGACCAGCGCATCTTCGAAGGCACGGAGCTGCCCACCTGCGCTCGACGGAGACTTGGAGGAGGAGGAGGAGGAGGAAGAAAGCGTATCGGAGTTCGGCCCCCTGCTGTGCACAGGGCAACGGCGACGCAGCACCAGGTCGTAGTAACCATCCAGCTGCGCCACCACCCAGTCCGCCAACGACAACACCTCCTCACCCTCCACCTCGCCCTCACCCTCACCCGCCTGCAAGAGGGTGCGAGGGTCGTAAGCGCGGGGCAGCACCAGCACCGCGTAGCCCTCGTCCACCAACAGCGCGTCCGTACCGCGCGACGCGTCTGCGCGAGGCAACGATGTGGCGCGCCGCTCCGTCACGTCGGAGCGCAGCGCCTCCACCGCACCCTTCAGTCCGGAGAGGGTGGCGAGAGGACTCCGCCGCGGTCCGCTCGGGCCGGACGCGCAGGGCAGAAAAGGCACAATCAGCTGCGGCGACACGCCGTCCGCGGCCGCCTTGCGGAGCAGCGAGCGCCACCACGAGGTCTGCGGGAGGGGAGGAGCGGTGGGCGGCTGCGCGGAAGTGACGGGCCACACCACGGAGGGAGCAGGGGGGTGGATGTACACGACGTGGAACGGACTCCCGCCATCGCCACCGCCGCCCCCGCGCAGCACCGCTGACGGGCTCGCGTGAGCACTGCGGTCTCCTTCCTCCAACACGTTCACCGCACTGTAGCTGCGGCCCTCCTCGCGAGCACGTCGCCGCCGCCGCTCGGCTGCCGTGGCGCTCGTCCGCTCCACCTGTGACGCCTCCTCGTCCTGCCGCTGCGCCTCCCGCAGCCGCCGCGCTACGTGGTTGTCGCCGTCCTCGTCGATTTTCTTCGGCATCGGCACGCCGTCGCTGCGACGCGTCAGGAGCACTTGATCACGCCGCGCACTGCGGCCCTCGCGGAGGTGCTCGTGGTAGGTGGACTCCGTGTTGCCCAGCGCCTGCTGGTCCGCGTCGGCGGCAACGACCAGGTCGGCCCCAGCACGCAGGAGAAGATCCGTCACGTAGCCGCTCTGACTGCACACATCGAGCGCACGGAAGGGACCTCGGCCTGTGGCAGTACCACCACCACCACCAGCAGCAACACGGACGTCAGCAGCCTCAACGGGNTCTCCAGCGCGCGGTGCTGCCGCCAGAGCTCCTCTGCTGGCAGGGCGTTTCCTTCAACTCCGGCCAGCATCCACCGCAGCAGGTGAACGTACGGCATCTGCTGGGCAGTCCCCTCGGGGCAGGAAAGCCCGTGCCACGGGTGCAGGAAGTACCGACGACGGTAGTAGGCAGCCGCGGCCGCGCCATCCGCGCCGTGTCGTGCGGCCGCAGCTCCCCACTGCACGCCGTGGTGGTAGCGGGTGTAGGAAGCCAGAAGACTGGTGAGCTGCGGGTAGGTGAGGACTTCCCGCTGCGTGCGGGCAGAAGCGTGGTCGCCACCTCCGTCAACAGCCTCGGCTTCCGCAGCAGCCACAGCAGCAGCAGCGGTGGGCACGGTGCGGGGTTCACTGGACCACACCCACTCCTCCCATTTCTCCAGCAGCGCGGCTTCTTCTTCTTCTCGTTGCTCTAGTTGGCCGTTGCCATCGGCGAAAATGCTGGATGACGGGGATGCATTCGTGGCGCGTCGTTTGCGTACGCCAGCGCACTCCACCAAGTACTGCGGCAGGTCCGCGATCTCCTCGGCAGCGAAGGGCAGCAGGACCAGCTGCTCCACCGTGCGCCACCACTCCTCCGTCACCTGCACGTAGGCTGCTAAGGATGTTGGCTGGCGTACATGAATGAACTCCGCGAGCAGGCAGCTGGCGTGTATGTGCGCGTCGGCGATGGTGGAGTGGAGAACGGGAGCAGCAGGCACAATTTGCTGCGCTGTGAGGGTGGCGCAGTGCCGGCGAGGTGACGAGGGGGAGGGAAAACTAGCTGGGGCGCGACGACGTAGCCCCAAATGCCGGGATGCTCCGAACACTTGTAATAGTCTCATTCAGCAGATAAACTACAGATTGTAAAAAAAAATGTTTCCGGGGAAAAAGACCAAAATGTTGCGAATAAAGTACCGCATGTGTTCAGAAAAAAAATGTGTGAGAAAGAGGCAAAATGAACGAATTGATACATTGAAAGATCAACAAATCCTCCGAGGGAAACTAGAAGACATTATCATCCACAGTGCTATCCATAGATAGTTCATCTGATTGCACTGCCGCGAAGTTAAGAAACTCACTGTGCATCCACTTTACTGTTGACTACGTTGCAGTGGAGGAAACAAGAGTTGTGTCCTGCTGAAATGAAATGAAACGCTTTCACCATCAGTGGCGAACCACTCAGCTCCTTTAAAATAAAAGCATTTTCCGACACACTTGCTATAATTAGTTAAGGTGTTCAGCGCTCCGCGCCATTTCACTCGTAGGTGTTTTTTTTTTTTTTGAAAAGCTATTTTCCTTTTTTAAAAAATATATCGTAGTTTTCAATATTAATCATTCAAAGTATACTTAAAGCATACGACTATCTATGCACACGTAAACTTTGTCTGTGTAAAAAAAGCATAAAAAATAGAAAGATAAGACACGAAGAAGTATATATAA